>CM021100.1:139843647-139943732 GCA_007115665.2 Sequoiadendron giganteum | reverse complement strand
GGAGAAGATGGAAGAGAAATGTAAGGAAGAGAAGAATAAGTTGAGAAGAGTTAGTTTTTTTTATGATATTTTTCATGTCATGTGTTGCAATCAATGCCAAAGAGGGAGATTGTTGGATGTTGTGGTTGTGTTGTTGATATTTGGTTGTCATTGATGTCAAAAATATTAGCATTGGTGACTCTGAAGGCTGTATATGTCGAGGATATTGAGAAAATTAAAATAAATATGTTGCAGATAGTCTGTAAAGTTGTGTTGATTTGAATGATGGGAAGTTGTGTATGTTGATAATTAGAAGTTAGGCTTCAAACGATTTGTTCCTGAGCCTGTCTAGTATGTTGTTCAAAATTTTTAGTGGTACACATCAAGATTGGAGAAAGTTACAAGTTTCTAAGTTCTTACAGTTATTTTGTTACTACAGTAGGTGTTTCTAGAAAAAGAGAATGCAATTCTGGTAATTTGAGTTGTTGTGTATGTTGTTGTAATGTTCAGTGATGTTTCTAGACCGTGCTTTATTATTGTGGTACATTCACATTGATCGATGTGCTCATAATTAAAGATTTTCCTTTGTGTGTTTGAGGTTTTCATGTTCTTGGCTGACATGATGGTGGTAGCATGCTGCAGATCCTTATGGATTAATATTTTATTGTTTGGCATGTTTAAGGATGTTGATTTAGGTCTTCATTATGTTGTGACTAATCTAAGCTAGGGTGAATTGAGATTTGTTCATGACTTGGGCTGAGAGTTGTAATTTATTCTTCTATTTTTGGCCGACAGAGTTATTGATGTAAATTCATGTAGCAGATATATAAGAGAAATTTTTTCTTCATTTTTAAGTGTGTGTGTGGTGTGTATTCTTGATGGATGTATGTGAAATGTGCGAATAAAGATAAGATCATTTGATTTTAGAGAAGAGTGTGAAGAAGTGTTTTTGTGCCTAACTGGAACTATCATCAGGATTTTGTAGAAGCTAATTTCTCAGAACTCAACCTCATCAGATGGATTTAATCTGATTGTTTTATGTATGGCAGTGAGCCTCCCCTTTGAGTAGTGAGCTCTAGGTAGTGTGTTTGGATGCATGTGCATTCCCTATTCATTTTTCATGATAAATCTAATAGGGTATAATCTTGTGGTCTAACATCCACTGTGGTTTTTCCCCTAATAGGGTTTCCATGTATAAAATATTGGTGTTCATGTGTTTTTGATGTGTTGTTGATTTATGCTTCCACTGTTAATTATCAGATCCGAGATTAAAGGTTGATTAAGTTTAAATTTTGTAACAATTCATTCACCCTCCCCTCTCAGTTGTCTATCCTTGTTTGCCAAGAAATCCTATCCTTGGGAGACTCTTTTTCTAATGAAATTAGGGAAAATGTGCATTTTAGGTGTTACATTTTGGTGACCCCATTACATCAATTATCACCCACACACCTACTCCTATTCCATTTTTCCATTCATTTCATTTTAGTGAATTCGACATTCTTACACTATAAACTTTCTGAAATTGGTAGTCCTCTAAGGCCTAGATCTAGATTTTGCATTGCATTATTTTGTGTTGCATTTAATTTAGGGTTTCAAAATTGCATTTTACATCATTATAATTCACAAAAAAAATAAAATATTGCATAAATATTTCATACATATTGCATGTTAGTGGCATTGAGAGTGTTTTTTAGTCATTTAGATCAAAATTTTAGTTAAATTTACATTAAAAAAGTTTGTTATTTTGTTCAATTTTTTTCATTAGTTGCATTTTCATTTAGACATCAAAATCTAGAGAAATTTATCACAGTAATAATAATTCGCAACCTGAAATAGAGAACTTAAGTATCAACTCATAAAATTAGATTTTAATTTTCAAAACCCCCGAGCAAGGACCCATTCACCCTTGGGTGAATTAGTCCCCATATAGGTGTCCTGATAATCTTCTGGGTGCATTTATGTCTCTATATATTCCTTCCATTTTTTTGGTAGATTTGTATTTTGAAATTCTAAAAAATAGTCATTATATGTGTAAGAAAAGTGTCATTTTGCTTGATTTATTGCAAATTGGAAAAAATAGTTGCATTTTAGATTTTTAGAACAATTATTACATCATGTTCTCATTGCAAAAAAATTTGGTTATCATATATTTCATGTTCTATTTTCAGATCTTGTTTAATACTCTTGGAAATTGTTATTACATGCATACAAATATGAAGTCCTTTCCCCTCTTTTCTTGTTTTCATTGATCCCTCTCCCACTATATCTCCTATGTATGAGGTTAGTTTGGTGAAAGAGAATGAAATCTTGGAAAATAATGACAATCCCATTTATTATTCTCACAATATCTCTCTTATTTGTGAAGAAGATATTTTTGGTTTTAGAAGATCCAATCATTGAGAGTCATGAGAATCCTATTTGTTTCTCTTCCCCTACCTCTCCTGATGCAGAGAAGGACTCAACTAAACCAACTTGACACTTTCAAAAGACTGTTCCACATGAAATCATAATTTGGTGCACTCTAATACAACCTGGTAACCTTGTCCATGAATCCTAAAATAACCATTCAACAAATCCAAACTTGTGAGACATTGCCAAAAACTTTGACCAAACAATTACAATGAGGATTTATGACTGTAAATGAAGAAAAAATGCAATAAACTGTCCTAAATTTCTCTTTCTCACATGAAAATGGAGACTCCAAACCTTAAATGGATGATGAAAACATAAAAATAGAATTTCCTACAAGGTTTCATCATTTTACCATGGTGGGAACTCAAGATATAGCATTTTTCAATGTCTAGAAACCCTAGGTAGGGTTTGGGATAGTTTTACCAAAACACTTGTAACTTTTGTAAATCTAAACATATTTGAGTAGAAAAAGGAATAATAAATTTTATACACCCCTTAAACCTCTCCAATCAGCCTCTATAATGTACCATCAAGTACAAGGTCGTACTATATGACATAATAGGAAATTCATGCAAGAAAACATAGTTTTGATGTGCAAGATTGAAAGGAACAACCATTAATAACTTTCACAAAATAAATAATGAAGACAATTTCTCCAACAATATTGAAGAGAAGATTAATACAGACTTTCCATATATATTTCATCAAGATCCAATGGTGGAAAATAAAGTTATGACCTTTTCCCAAAACTAGGAACCCTAGGCAGATTTCTAGGTGACCTGCACCAAATTTCTTATAACTTTTGAAAAACTTAATGAGATTCACTCAAACCAAAAAATTAGATTCATGTTTTCAATTTTTTCCATTATTTTCATTCCTATAATGTACCATACATGGCAATACCATCAAAAACTCAAACTGAAAAATAGTAAAAACTAGAAAAATGTAGTCCCATTTCATGACAAATTTCACTTTTCTTTCATTCCCTTCTTCACCAACCTTCTCCAACCCCCTAAAATCAATATTAAATTCCATATTTACCATATTACAACCCATTACAACTATTTGTAATGGTTTCTTGATTTGCATGTAACCTTTTCTTTCTTTTTTGTCACTTTACCAAAGTTGCATGACAACTTTTTAGCAACATTTGACAACTTTTAAATTTTTAAACAAACGACCCTATTAACACTCCAAAATGGATCAAAATTATCCCACATGGTTATAAATGAAATCAATAAACACCAAAACACACAAAAAACCTAAAATCCAAATTTTTGTAACATGACTCTAAATGCATCAAAAGATGCCCTTGCATCATCTCCTACTTGGGAAGACATTATTGGACAAGGGGATATAATCATAGATAATAATGAAAATCATAGTTACCATTCTCTCAATATCTCTACTATTTGTGAAGAACATATTTTTGTGTTATAAGTTCCACTCATTGAGAGTCATGAGTATCTTGTTTCTCCCTCTCCCAATGCTTCTCCCACTTGGGAAGATATTTTTAAACAAGAGGATGCAATCATCAATAAGAAAGAAAATCAAAGTTTTTCCTCTCCTGATACCTCCCATACTTGTGATGAAGTTATCTTAGAAGATCCAACCATTGAATTTCATAAAAATATTGTTTTCTCCTCTCCTAAAACTCTCTTACTAGGGAGGATATCATGGTACAAGAGGATGATAGAATTGGTACATGTATTTCAAACAATATTAATGTGGCTTCGTTAGATGAAGATTATAATTTTACATTAGACTCACCCTCGCTAGAAGATAATCAAAATGAGGATAAATCTACCAAGGTTATGAACATTAGATCTCCCTTGATTATAGGATCTCCAAAACCTCCTTTTGGACCTCCTGAGAGTCCTCTAATCATTGGACCACCTAATATTCCTTTAGTTATTAGACCTCCTAAGCCACTTCTTATCATAAAACCAATTCAAAATAAACCATTACCTCCAAGGGCTATCCTAAATTTTGTAAACAACTCACTAGTAATAATATTTTGCAATAACCAAGTTATAACATTGTTTCTCATACATATAACACAAGGAACAATAGATAACCACAAACCACACCTACTTTATTACCACTCCCTCAATCCATTTTGCCTAGTTCTCCCTATTTACCTTCACATAGTGGAAATGAGTATGACCTTGTAGAACAACTCCACAACACTCCTGCTAAGATATCCTTGTGAGATTTTATTCAAGAATCCCCCCTTTATCATGGCATGATTAAAAATTATTTGTAACAAGTTTTTATCCCTCATATTGCACAACCAAATAATGTAGTAGCCCTAATTGAAGGTATGGACTCAGTAAACTTAGACATTACATTTCATCAAGATGAACTACCTCCATTAGAAGTACACAAATAAAATGAGGCTTTGATGATAGTAGCTATCATTAAAAAGTGTGGGATTAGGTGTACTATCATTGATAATGGTTCAATGTTAAATGTTTGCAATGTAGATCTTTTGGATACAATTGGAGTGGATGGCCAAAATACAACCAATTAACTTGTCCATTCATGATTTTGACAATGTGGGAAAATAATCGCTTGGTGTGATAACATTACCTGCTAGAGTGGGTAAGGTTACATTATAAATTCCTATTCATGTCGTGCCTCAAGAACTCTCATAATATTATCTTCGAAAGACCTTGGATTCATGCAATTAATTTGGTTCCTTCAATTTTACATCATCTAGTAAAGTATACTTATCAAAATACGGTCTACACAATCAAAGCTAACCCACAATACTATCACAATTGTTTGCAAATTGAAACAGGAATGAAAAATCCCCTTACAAGATTGACACCAACTACAAAAGTAGAAATGATACAAGAAGTCAGAAGAGAAGTGTTTGTCATCAATCAAAAAAATATTGGATGATAATTGTGTTTCATTAGATTTTGCACCTACGTTCATGAGAGAATACACGATTACAAAAATACAAGGAAAAAGATAAAGAAGCTACCAAAATATCAACATAAGCCGAGTCATCAAAAGCATGAGAGTCCAAAAATTTTAGGAAATAAGAGGAAAACATAAATTATACATCCACATATGATGAGTGTGATCATGAGAAACCACCAAATCCAAAAGAAATCGAAAGCTTCCTTTGATCTTCAAAATACCTGAAATCAACACATTCACGAAGAGAGGAAGGGTTGAGCCATTTTAGGGGCTTTCCTTAGTCAAACCCCATGTATTTTTTTCCACTTCTACAATGGAAATGCCAATGATCAATGGATAAATTATAGGGAGGAATGATGAAATCACAAAGTCATACAACTCACCACCCTTCAATGGCTTCCTTGAAGGAATAAAGTCATACACATCACCTCAAGGATCTTGGATCTTTCTTGCTCAACTGGATTGAATGCTTGAATGCTTTGGAGACCTACAACAAATTTTGGCCTTTACAATTTAAAATGAACATAAAATCACATAAACTTTGACATGATTTTGGGTATTGAATTGCTACAATAAATCTCTAATGGATGCTCTTTACATGCTATTTAATGCTCCTGATAATTTCTTGATCATAAGTTTAGATTAATAATTTATAGATGATTTCACTTAATGTTCAAATTGTTGGCATGAATGGGGTTATTTCCTAACTAGTTATTAAAGGTGGGGACCTATTCACATTATTATGTGTTTACTTAGGAGTTGAGTTTCCTAGTTGTCATTTCTAGAAGTTAGTTATAATGGGGTCATGTCTCATTATTTACTTTTAGTTATCTAACCATTTAATATTTGCATTGAGAATTTAATGCGTGTTTCCTAGGTTGTTATGGCTTACTTGTCTCATGTGATAAGATTAAGAAACTTGATATGATCTTGTCTAATCCTTTCTCACTCCTTTCTTATATAAGCAAGGCTTCATATGTACATAATTTCATCAATAAAGTGAAAGATCAGTTGAGTGTTGTGTAAGTCTAATATAACACTGCAATCTTGAGTATGGAATATTGGCCACATCTTGCACCCATTTTTGCAATTTCATGTTCTTGCTTTTCCCTTTTGTGGAAGGTTGTTACTAGTTTTTGCAGATGATCCTGGAGGCTTGAGTTCTTAAGTGACTCTTAACATGTTCTATGAGCTATATCTCAACTCCTACACAAGTGATGCAATAACTAGGTGTTTATATGCTATTATTGTAATTTCTCAAAAATTAAATCTCGACAACCGATTTCAAATGTTTAAATTTTAAATAATAATATTTCAAAATTGATATATTTAAATTTGGAGCTAAAATATGGGGACATAGGCACCCTAGGTGCTAGTGTCCCAGTCCTATTTTTGAGGTTTTAAAGTGTTGGGGATAGTATTAAATGATCTAGCATTTTTTTATGCTTGCAAATTTTTAAAAAATATTTAAAATAAGTTGTGGAATGCACAATTTTCTAAATTAGGAGCTTAATTAGGTTGAATAACTTAAAAGTGAGCAAAACATAGTGTGAAATTGTCAAGGGTGACAATTTATGATGTTACAATTTTTAATTGTATCTTTTCATTAATAGTTGATACTAATTCATGTTTACTTAACAAATCTTGAGGATTAAGATTTGATTCTAACACTTTTCCATTCTACCCCTTTGTGGCATTCTTATCTTTTGTTTCCTTTGTTCCTTCCTTCCTATTATTGCTTGCACCCACATTGGTGTTCTCAACAATGCCCTTCTTGGTGCACTCCCCTCTTTTCTTTAAATTTCTTCTACCATTTTGTCTGCTTTCTCTTTCTCTCTCTTTTTTGTCTCTTGTTTGTGGTACCTTTCCTCTCTTTCTTGGGCTTGTTTTAGTCTCCTTTCTTCTACATTCATCTCTATCCCTATTTTACTGATCCCAAATATCTCTCATTTCCTCTCATTTTCTTGCTATTCCCATATGTTTTCCTAGTTTGAACTATTATTATTCTTTCCATATGTGTATCTAAATTTTTAAAGATCATCTTGAATAGTTTCATATTTTTAGGGATCCTTGGGATCCCTCCCTTTATCCCATTCATCATTCCCTATTGGCTTGTTCCTCTCTCACAGAGCTAGCCCTTAGGGTCTGATGATTTTTTTTCCATATGTACTTCTTTTCCTTTTTATGCTCCTAATTTCTTTATTGTTATCAAGTCGAGGTCCCGACAATGGAACCAATGTTGGAAAGAGAAATGGGGAAAGTATAGTCTGAAGATATGTACCCCAACACTCCTTGTGTGGTCTATTTATACCCCAAAGGGTACAATAAGAGAAACAAGCATGTGTGATAATAATCTAGAAGTGATGCATACCATATAACATAGCAATATCAAAGAAAATACTCATACATTCCTCACCCACATATGTAATTCTTATAAATCATTTATATTATATCATAATCAGGTACAAAAGGTACCTATCTTAGTCTTTGCTCTAGTATTGTCTATCTATCACACTATATTCTACCATCTATCTCTTTCTTATTCATATATGATTTACATCATATATATATATATATATATATATATATATATATATATATATATATATATGAATGCCCTTGAAGGGACATGACTCCTAACTATACCTAATTCCTTTTCCCGATATCATGGACCTTTTCCAATAGCCTTTGGTATTTTCTACTCCTATCTATGACCTACTAAAAATTATATTAAGCTTTCTTACATTAATAAAACCAGTTTAATTAAGTGGATGAGTTGTTGAGGTGTCATCATCCTATAAGGGAGTTACATTTAATATTTTTAGATCACTTTGTGGTCACTCCTTATTGATTGAACTTGCCACCTCCACCCTCTATTTGAGTCTACCAAAACCCACTACCTAGTTGAAACATAGGAAAAGGAGGGGGGGAATGAACCAAAATGTAATCAAGATGGTCAACCTCTCTTTTCACTAGTTTTTTTATTCAATTATGCATAGATGAATAACATAAATAAAACATAACCAATATAGAAATCAAAAGGAAGGTTTTAAGAGGGTGAAATGTTGTGTACTTGATGCAAAAAGTGCTTTTCGGGCCTCACTAAGGACTCATTCACCCAATGGAAAATGGGTCTTGGCTAGGTTTTTGGAAAAATAATTTTCTGGATTCTATTCTTCAATGTCTGCACTCCCAAATCCTAGTTGGAGATTGTTGGAAAACCATAAATAAATTATGTAGCTTAGTTTTCGTGATCTTGAAAGAAATATGACAACTTTGATAACTTTGCAACATTGACAACTTTTACTCTTCAATTGATCTTCAACCTAAAACTTGTAATCACACATCAAAGGAGAATAAATTTTATATTTGTTAGGGAATGGGGGTTTGCCTTGGTCAAACCCCATTTTGGTAATTAAACCTTGAAATGAAACAATGCATAAAGGAATGATGAATGAAAAATAATATGTATCAACTCACCAAACCTTAGTTGAAACCTTGGATTGCAAATCTAAAATATAGCATAAAATAGCCTCAATGAGTGTAGATCTTGATCATGAACTTGATATAATATAATAACGTTGAACACTTGAACTTGATCACCAATTCTACCTCATCACATTAGCTCAAAAACATGCATGACTTTGACATGATGATATGATCTTTGATTGCTGCAATAAACTTCAATAATCTTCCTTTGAATGCCTTCTTGAATATTCTATAATGTTCTTGTGAAAGTACCCTTGATTTTTCATGAAATTCTATATTTCTTAGATCAAACTTTCTAGGTGAAACATAGTGAAAGAGCCTTATATTTATACATAACAAAATATTAATCCCAAAATTCAAATATCATAAGCCAACATCAAATATTGAATTTGAAATCATTAAAATACTAACAAAAACATATCCCAAGGGGGGGTCTTAGGGTTAATTGAGGACCCATTCATCATGTGGTGAATGGTTCCTAGCATACTTAACTAGGACACACTTTAGGGGTTGTAAACGTTTATGTAAAATTAGTGTACTAAGACCTAGTTAGGACCCATTTTCCAGGTGGTGAATGGGTCCTAGGTCACTAGCCAAGGACACACACCTTCAAAAATTAAGTGTTGTGTAATATTATTTATGAATGTCAGGCTTTATCCCTTGAAATCTACAATTAATTAGGCTTGGATTTGAATTAAAGGGCCAATTAAGGCAAATTAAACCTCAATTAATTAATAAAGCCTTAGATTAGTGTGAAAGTGTAAAGATACACTTTACAACACCTTAAAAAATCTTATAAACATTATTCCACACTTATAAACATTATGTCTATAGGTTTTTCCTCAATGGAATTACACTTCATTCATGTATATTCTTCTTAGGGATCATCATGCCAAATGTCTCTAAGAGAGGAAAAATCAAGAGTAACAGATTGCAACTTAGGGGATGCCTCACATCACATCAAGCCACTAAGAGAAAGTCATATGCTAAGGAATACCACACTCTTGGAGGACATCAAACCCAATGACACCACCAAGAAAAGGATGCATCACAAGAAAAAGGAAAATCACACCATGAAATATGCAAAATATTGAGAGATATCATCGACGTATGCCCCCACTTTAAAGGGATTGCTAACACCATTGATCTGATCAATTTCTTTAAAGTAGCCAATGTTTACTCCTAAGACATGAGATATTTCCTCAAAAAACCCTATGGAAAGTCATATGTTTCTGGAATAAAGCTACGCCATGAAAAAGGAGGGAGGGGTTCCCCCAAAAATACATAAGGGATCTATGGATTCAAGGTTGGTATATATGTGCTACAATGTTCTTATAGAGCTCATAAATGTTATAATTCCCTAAATACTCATAGAACTAGAATAATGACACATAGAGAGTGAAAATAGAGAAAAATCCCTTCAGGTCAACATGGAAGAGACCTAAATGTCTCGACACCTTGCATCGTCCCCAAAAGGAAAACACAAGACAAGTGAAAAAGGATAAAATTCTTATGACGTATAGAAGAATATAGATACATATAGAGGAATGCATAAAAAGAGAGAGATACATCAAATAAAATAGCACAAAGGGATCACATTACGCACATGAAATCACATAAATAAACATGAAAAAGAAACAATGTAAAAGAATAGAAAGGCACATGCGAGTCAACCTATAGCAAGTTGTTCGCATCCCGATCTTGATCGGTATGTAGAAAAGTGGAAAAATAGCTAAAGGGACAACATCAAGTGTCGAACTAGGACACATACCAAGTTCAACACTCTTCTTAGGAGAATTTTCATGTAAGCTCATAGAAGACGATAACAATGAATTCAACTCATGATGCAAGTTTGTTCATCAATCTTTGCAATATCAATATCATCATCTAGATTAATCACCATAAAAAGGTCAAATGATAAAGTCTCTTGAAGGTTCTTGTTGATGTTGTAGCAACGGTATGGGATCATCATGCATTGCTTTGGGAAAGTTTAGATTTAGATTTTCTATGTTCCTCTTTTCTTCTTGATTTTGTAACATACGAGCAATAGTACAATATCTACACCTACGCTCTCTAGAATTTCAATTTCATTTAAGTCTATTGTCAATTTGGATTTGTGTAGGAGCGGGTTTTTCAACCATAGGCTTCTTTTCTTCCCTTAGGGGAGGAATGAAAGGAACCATAGGAGGTTGTTCAACCACTTTCTCTTTAGCTTTGTAAACTTTTTTAACTTTAGGAGGAAAAAAAATGTTTTTTTGGTTGTCTCATGGTCTCTTATAGGAAATGGTAGGAGGATGTGTCATACATTTCTCTTGGATATTTAGAAGGGTTTTTGTTTTCATCATACTTTCATCAAGGATAGGTGGCTCAATCACGAGTTGTGGCATGTTTCTAAGGGATAATTCTGCTATGCACTTTGCCTTAAACTTTTTTTATATGATTTATAAAAGTAGTCCTCATGAGGTGTGATAGGTTCAATAGGCTTAGGCGAAAAGAAATCTAATGATGCACAATAAATATGTCATTTCCAAAAGGAAACTTTAAACATTTATGCACAACTGATAGGATGACATTCATGGAACAAAGCCATGGATAGCCTGTCACACGTAATTGGTCCAATGATGAGATGATGGTGAATGAGGCATTTAAAGTTTTTGTTCCAACTTTTAAATGGAGATTTATCAAGCCCATCATAGGAAAAGAAAAACCATTATACATTTTGATCCATGCTTTTGGTTTATCATATGTATCTTGATAATGTTCATGCACAAATAAGAATTCTTCATTGATCACGTTCTCTCCATGAACAAGATCAATCAATATCCCATTAATGGGCTTGTCATTGATTCTTCCATCTATATAAAAAGGACCATTGGGTGCATGTTTAAGTATGTATTTTTGTGAGAAAGCAATATCAAGAGGCATCTTGGTTGAGCCCTTACGAGGTTTAGATTCATTAAAGTTGATTGAGGCATGTAGGCTATTTTCTTGTTTTTTTAGATTCTCATCAAGGAAGCAACTGAGGCTATTGACAATTTGTGTTTTTTTTCTAGTTTTAAGCTGTTGGGTATGTGCAGAATCATGATGAGCCAAAAAGTGGCGATATCTAAGTGATATGATGGCCCATGTGGCTGAGGACTTTTTTTTTACCCAAAATTGATGAAATGAAAAGGGTTTTTAAAGGATATTCTCAGATTTACACCAATATAAATTATTCTTTACTTTGAATTTAATAAATAATTATTATTCATTTTCTATTTGAATTACGACTAAAGTCTTGATTGATAGGCTAATTGAAAAACATCTATAACTTTCAAATGCTATCACATTTTTTGAATCTGAAATATGTGTCACATTCTATGCTTCACATACTATAGGATTAAAAAAAAATTGAATTTCATTTATTTTTGACCAAGTTAAGGTGGTTAGACATACGAGTTTTTATATTTTTTAAAATTTGTAATAAAAAAATCATAATTAATTATTTACTTGGAAAACAATTACAAAAAAATATGCATCACATCGGAACATGAGCCCCTACTTATATCTAAAATCTTATAAAAAAATATTATCATTTTATTGTGGTTAGGGTGGTCAGACAGACACCTACTTCTTATTTTTTCCCTGAAATTTAAGTACCACTGCATTGAAATTTCAAATTTTCACGGTCAAATAGATTTTTTTTTTTTTAAAACATAAGCCTAGTAGTTTAGAAACTACATTTAATTCGCTAAAAATTCTATTTTAACATATTTTTGAAATAATATAGATAACTTATTTAAATTTTTACGTCAAGTTGCCTAAATCTGATTTTCTGAATTTTATTGCCACTTAAGGACCTTTTTTTTCCATGATGATCTTGCACATACCTAGTTTCCTTAGATTTTGTAAAGTAGGAATCATACTAATGTCCATTATTTCAATAAGGATAAAGTCTTGTAAGTTTTCTAGGATTTCATCTAGTCATTTTATGTCTTCTTGCGAGAATTGAACATCATGCACGTTGGTTATAGGAAGGGAAGTCATGGGAAATGAAGTATGCATACTATGATCCATAGGGGGTTGATTATCAACACTATTAGAAAAAGAATTAGAAAACCCAAGGTCCATGGTGAATGATGTACTATGGGATGACATAAGTCTCAAACTATGCCTCACAATAGTATTGCTGATAGGACACCAAGTTGTAAATCTCATATAGGGTTTACAAACTTAGTGTACACACCCAAAATGGAAAGAGGCTTAAAATGTAATGCAATGACCTAAAATGTAATGCGTAAATACAATTTTCAGATTCTAAACAAGGTAATTTGGTGATTGCAGTATGCAACAATTTGAAAATGAAGTCTTATAAATGTAATTTTAAAATCACATAATGCTCTAAATGTTCTAAATTAAGCTGGATATAATGAATTTGATGAAACAAAAACTCAATAGATTGAAACAAAAATTTGAAAGCAGTAAACAAAAGCATAAAAATGAAGTTTTTAATTTCCAAAAATGCAAATTAGGACATAATCAGGGATTCACTTTCCCTATGGAAAATTGGTCCTATCTTAGGGTTTTGAAACTAATTTTTATAGATTTTCAAGTCTTTTCTAATGATTTTTAGATTCAAGGCTACTATAGTAAGTCTCAGTTTCAATTTTCTATAAATGTAATGTGAAATGCAAGTTGAAAATTTAACAAAATAATGAACTAAAATACCTAGTTCGATATTCAATTTTTGTTTCAGTTTTCAAATGCAAGTTTATATGATGTAAATAATATGCAAGATGACTATTTTATTTTTGTATTTTTAGATTTAAAGAATGCAAAATAATGCAATCCTAAAACCCTAGATGAGATGCAAATTTGAATACAAACTAGACACCCTAAATGAGATCTAATTCAATGCAAACGAATATAAATGAGTGCATCTAATCTAGGATGAGAAGAGAATCCAAAATTAGAAAACTACAATGCTCAAAAAGTCAAGTTCACCTAAATGAAACATAGGAAAAGGGGGAGGGGGAATGAACCAATATGTAATCAAGATGGCCAACCTCTCTTTTCACTAGTTATTTCATTTAGACTTTATGCATAGATGGATATCAAAAATTAAACCTAACAAGTATAGAAATCAAAAGGTAGGTTTTAAGAGAGTCAAATGTTGTGTACCTATTACAAAAAGTGTTTTTCAGTCCTCATTGAGGACTCATTCGCCTAGAGGAAAATGGGTCTTGGATAGGGTTCTAGAAAATCAATTTTTGGGTTTTGTTCTTCAATGTCTGCATTCCTAGATCCTAGTCAGAGACTGTCAAAAAATTGGAATTAAATTTTGTAGCTTAGTTTCTATGATCTTTCAAGAAAGATGACAACTTTGATAGCTTTGCAACTTTGACAACTTTTTCTCTCCAATTGATCTTCAACCTAAAACCTACAATCAAACATCAAAGGAGAAGAATACTATTTTTTTTTAGGGAATTGGGGTTTACCTTGGTCAAACACTATATTGGTAATTAAACCTGGAAATGAAATAATGCATAAAGGAATGATGAATGAACAAAAATATGTAGCAACTCACCAAACCTTAGTTGAAATCTTGGATTACAAATCTGAAACTTAGCATGAAATAGCCTCAATGAGTGTAGATCTTGATCATGAACTTGACATAATATAATGGCTTTGAACACTTGAACTTGATTGCCAATGTTGCATCATGATATTAGCTCAATAACATGCATGACATTGAAATGATGATATGATCTTTGTTTTCTGCAATAAACTTCAATAATATTCCATTGAATGCCTTCTTGAATGCTCTATAATGCTCTTGTGAAAGTACTCTTGATTGCTTAGATCAAACTTGATAGGTGAAACATAGTGAAATAGCATTATATTTATACATAACTTAGGATTAAATCCTAAAATTCAAATATCACAAGATGATGTCAGATCTTGAATTTGAAATTATTAAAATAATGCAAAAAATAAATCCCAAGGGGGGGGGAATCCTAGGTTTAAGTGAGGATCCATTCACCATAACATATTTAACTAGGACACACTTTGAGGTTTGTGAAAGTTTATGTAAAATTAGGGTCCTAGGACCTAGTGAAGACCCATTCACTAGGTGGTTAATGGGTCCTAAGTCACTAGCCTAGGACACACACCTTCAAAAATTAAGTGTTATGTAATATTATTTATGAATGCTGAGATTTATCCCCCAAAATCTATAATTAATTAGGCTTGGATTTGAATTAAAGGGGCCAATTAAGGAAAATTAGACTTAAATTAGTTAATAAAGCCCTACATTAGTGTGAAAGTGTAAACATACACTTTAAAACACCCTAAATAAGGCATCATTAAGTCCATTTAGTCTAAAAGGACCCTGTTGGGTCTCAAAAATGTAGGTTTGAACCACGAGAGGTTGCCAAGCTCTCACAATGCTTTTGGCCAACATACAAGGCCAATTGATGCAATTGTACCTTCTGCTTTTCAGGCTCTACAAAACCTAGGCGGGCGCACCTATGTGTGTGTTGTAGATTTAAGATGTATTTCTTGTGAAACAATCTACCCACAATGGCAAAGGGAAGTGGATAGATAAAATCACTACAACTACTCCTACTCCTACTGCACAAATGAAAGGTTTTTGAATAAAAGGTTTGATATGAATTTGTATCTCTGGGTTGTGGCAGATCAGTGCCTTCTATCCACATGGGCAATGGAGTCAAAAAATGACATGCGTTTCCTCTTATTGGCTTAACTCTAGTTGTTAGGCACTCTAAAAATTCTAGGGGTAGCAGAAAACTTTACTAAGTCTATGACTTGTATAAATAGTGCTGGAATGTTTCTCTATCAGGTTCTACTTCAACAATCCAAAAGTAATCTTAAAACCACTGTGATTTACTAAGAGAATTTAATCTTGGATCACAAACACCAATTAATCAAATCACACAAAATGGAATGTATTTTGATAAATCAGGGATATGCTTGATATGCTGATTTAAATGATTAAAAGATCCCAAGTTGGAGACAACCAAAAGTAAATAATTTGTATTATTTTATCACAACAACTGAACATCAAAGAGAAATTCACCAGCTTAAAACATTAGTCTTCATTGCTTCTACTTCAAGAAAAGTCTGTACATGATTTCCATCCTAGTCCCTTCTCGGGAAAAGTCTAACTCCTATCCTCCTCCTCTGCAACTGATTTTTACAAAAGATTTATACAATGCATTTGAAGAGTCACAACTCTTCATTTAACTAGCAAAACCATTTACATTCCTTGACAGCGATTAAAATATTTAATTGAGTTGCCTCTCGGCAAATTAAATATTTTTACATAAGTCTGCATTTGATTTTTCCTTAAATAGTTTTCCCGTCATTTTATTTTATGTTTTTCCACTTTTACATTTTTTGTCTCTGTAGCCTTTATTCATATTCACTGCTTTGACTTTGACTGGTCCCACCACTATCTACCGCATTACCGCGGTCTCTACTCTACCCCGTCGTGGTGCTGCGGTGGCCGTTTACTAACTGTGTCCCTTTCTACCACTCTATCGCGAGCTTCATTTCAACTATCGGCAGTACTATGGAGAACAACTACTATCACCCTTCACGGTCTCATCACTATCTACTGCACTACTGTGGTCCCTTCTCGGGCTGATCACGGTGTGGTGGTAACCATCACTGCTGCCCGCTAACAATTAACCTTCGTCGCCTCCCCACCTACCACGCCACCGCGGTCTCCATCCTAACTAGCTATAGTACCATGACATCCAACTATCATTGCCTTCTCTCCTCCTACCACTCTACCATGGTCTGCTTCCTAACCATCGGCGGTACCGCGGTGTGACCGTTAACTGTCATCTCGCTGCTTCCCCTTGGCCACCGCAGTCACTGTGGTCTGTGGTTTAACCATGAGTGGTACTGTGGTATGTCCCTCTGACTGCTCACATGCTAGTGACTTACCACCCACCACAACCCTGCAGTCTATGTTTAGACCGTGTGCGGTGGCGCAGTAAGCACTTTATGTCTGCCTACTAACTACTATTGCCATACCGCAGGCCCCTTGTGGGAGGCCGTGGTAAAGCAGTGAGCAAGATTTTAATAAATACTAAGTCAGTGGTATATGGTGCAAGGTATATATGGATGGAAAAATATTTTTTAAAGGAAGGATAGTGAAATATGGATATAAATGAATAAAATTCCTTAGGGTAATGATGGAAAAATTAGATTCAAATGGGAATACCTTAGGGTTTTTTGACAAAAATTTTGGGTTCTAACAGGCCCTAAACTTGATGTGAATGTATAAAACACATTAAAACACTAAATCAAGGCAACATTAAGTTCATTTTAATACTAATTATTCCCAAATTAAGTGTGAAAAAGGGATACATTTTTCTACACTAAACTAGTTTGTATTTTTATTCCTTTATGTAACTTCTCTTTTTGAGCTCGTATTGCAATTTTATCTTGAAATTTTCTCATCTCTCAAATTCTTTGGTCTATATTTGTTTTATTCATTTATAATTTTATAGCTTATCTCTCTCTTTAAAATTTATTAGTAATTCCTCTATTTCATATTTAGAACACATATTGTATTTATATTATTTTCTAATTTGGTGGATATCATTAACAAATAAGAAATAATAAAATATTGTGTTGTTATATATGTTCAACCATCTATTTAGTCTTCTTATTCCATGCAAATGTTTACAAATTGATGTTGTTTTTTTGGTTGCTATAGATCTATTGAAGGTATTATTCCAAGGGAATTTTTATAGAAATATATGTCATTTCATTGTTCAATTTTGGATTTAAGGCTAGGATTTCACATTGAATCCCCTTAAATTGCATTCTCTAATCTATAACTAAACCACTCAGACATTGGGGATGGCTTATATTATTGGAAAAGGAAATTATTCAAAGCCTTGCACCTATTGATCAATCAAGTAGCTAATAAATCTGATAGTATAATTCCTCTTATGTAGTTTGTGACCTAAAAAAAGGTGAGTTATAGTAAGAGCTATGATACTTAAGGTGCTTATAGTCTTGTCTAGGAGTTAAGTAATGTTCACTTCAAGATCCATTTTTTTATATGTTCCCTTTTAGTCTACTTCTACCAATGGTGAGTTTTTTTTATGCCTAAGGTAGATATTTAGTCTTCTCATACTTTCTATAATTTTATTTCTTAATATATAATAGAAATGGTCCTTAACCAATTTTTGATCAAGAAGAAAAAAATTAATAGACTAATGTCAAGGCATATAATTTTTATTATAAAAATTTAAATATCTTAAATAATACTATGCCATGTAAGTTTAATGGTGTTATGTTACATATCATAATATAAAATATGGTATGAATTCCATATATGAATATTTATTAACATTGAACATGAATATATTTCTCCACCATCTCAGTGACTAAGGATGAATTTTCTTAGTTGAAATACCTCGATGCTTAATTACATTCCATGTAGTGATTTTTCTTCATCTTATTTTATCAATAATGTCATGGTGAGGGAAGTTGTGAATAAAACATGGTTTTCAAGATCCAATTTCATTCCAAAATGGACTCATTGGATCAAGTTCTTTGTGTTAAATAATTAGCTTCTAGATTTAGGGTAACATCTTCATTAAATTAATTTTATTTAAGAATATATAAGCATTGTATATCAAATTTAACAAACTAATTATTAATTTGGTAAAAATCATAACATATTTACTAAGTTAATTGTAAGTATAATATAAAATCATTGTGTATTCAATTTAACAAATTAACAATTGATTTGGTAAAAAATTATAAAGAAAAATAAAATCTAGGATAATTAAGTAAATCTTAAGGAATTACTCTTAAACTCTATGTATATTTATATTAAGATTTATAAAATATAAAAATTTGATTTAATGCATAATTTTAGTATTAAGAGGACAATAGGTAATTTATTTAGTATGATGCAAATAAATATTAGGGATTGGGAAGCATGTCTTCTTGTAAGTGATATTGTAAATCATCTATAGATCACTTTCCATAGGTTAATTAGAGTAAATCTTATTTACTATGATGGCCTTTTTAAAATTATGATTTTATTTCTATACCACAAAGGCTTGTATTATGTCAAATTCTCATAATTTTAGGGCACCTATATTCTAAATTATAATGTAGTTAATAAAGAAAATAATGATCACATTAATGTAATCTAGGTTCAATAAAATCCTTAAAATATTGTAAAGTCAAATATTAATTTTTTCATAATGTCATGATTATACCCAAGAGAATTATCAAGTATATAAAAAACCATTTGATTAGAATTCATATTAATTTTGCCATAATTGAAATATATATCACTAGGGTTATTCATTATTAGAGTTGACATGACAAATGTTACAGGTTTGAGATGTATAAGTAGTTTCAAATCAAAGATTTATGCAAGATGATATATTTTTCATAGCTCATCTAATTTTTTTATATTGATGCTTTAATATATTAGATGAGAATCAAGCCTAGTTTTGAGTTAGACGTTGACATGGGTAGGATCTTGGTTAATAAGGTAGCAATAATAAGGGGTTAAAAAATGTAGCAAAAATAGTTACATAATATACTTAATAAAATCACGGAGGTATATTAATTATAGTAATGTATACAAAGGGGTATCAAAAAAATATTTGAGGGGTAGAAATCAAAGTAGGGGTGTTTATGGGTCCCTATGACCACATGTGCTATGCCATTTATTTATGAAGTGAACCTATCAAGAGTAAATGCAACCAATCAAGTATAAATTAGTTTAGATTACTTAATATTAATTGTGACTAATATTTAATAATTTACAATAGAATTTAAAAAGAAGTGGTACTTAGTTTTATGATTGAAGTGCATGTGTCAACAACAAATATTTTGGTATTAGATATGAATATGATTAGAAAGTGGTGAATGTCTATCAAATGAATATCTAAATTTTTTGTGTTGAATCTATATTTTTTCAAAAGACAAGTTCATAGTCTTAAACTACTCGTTTAAGTCTAGAGTTGCCATTGTGCATCATTGAATTCTATTATTTGTCTTGTCCAATGTGCCTCTATGTCTTCTACCTTTTTTGATAATCATAGTATTTAAGAATACCTTGATAGATTATTTGTTATATTGCAAAGATACAAATTCTTCTAAGTCAAACCACTAGAAAGGTGCACAAAGATTCAATAATAATAAACAAGGGCTCTAGAATGATGTATGCAAATTCTTTACTCATTTATAAAAACATAAAATGATATATGCCACTATTAATTACTCTTTCAATATTATAGAATGAGAGTGAATATATGTATTATAAATGTTTTTAAATGAATGTATTGAATGTTTTTATATACTAGCACATAGCATCAAATTTTACCAAAAATAATATTATTGACCTCAAGACAAGAATACAAAGAACAATTGCCTCACGACCATAAAAATATTTCAAGTTAGTAAACAATCATATTTAACTAGCTTATTTAATTATATAAGAATAAGTGTAAAAATAAATATGATGAATATGAAAACAAGACAAAAATATAATTATATGAATATACAAAAATAAAAGAGATACTAAATATATATAAATATTTATGTAAAAAATAAAATAACTTAACCTAACTTTCGAATAAACTATAAATAGGACATTTCCTCAAATTAACCACATAATTAAATTTCACCATGTTACAAAGTTAATCATCATTCTTACATAGACACAGGTGTAGACTAGCATGTTCCACGTCTTCTGGAACCGATGTGGACTGCATAATTAGTCTTTTATCCCCTTGATTTTTTGGTTCTTTTATAGTATTCATAACAGTGAAGCCTTCTACTGTTCTGAATTTTCTCCATAGCAGAATGTCCCTTTCCTTGGCGGCGGATGATTTAGCTTAGTGCTTGTAGGCTACCTATTGCGCTCAATACTTGAAGGTGAGTTTCGCTCGATATCAGTGGTAAGAAATTTCAAATTGGTACATACATAACACTAAAGTCTATTGACGTTCATTCGCACCTTTTTAGCTCCTTGCAACTAATTCAAGGCAGCTTTATAATTCAACTGTATAAGGTCCCAATATAGAAGTTTCGATGACAATGAAATAGTCTGGTTACACATTTGATATTAAGATAGAAGAAAACAGAGAACGAAAATAAGTAGGTCGTCTAGTAATAATAGTTACAGATTTAACAGTTTTTTCTTTTTTTGGGTGGGGGGACGGCAGGCGGGTGAGGGTGGTCTGTTCTTTATTGCACTACCTATTATTTTTGGTAACGGGTGACATTTCGCCTTCTTAGTGATGTGTCGGTCTGTCTTCGAGATTTGGAATGCGCTGGTTGATTTGTTGACATGACGAGAGCATTGCCTGTAGTGACACCATGTGGCGTCGAGGTTTGGTGCTGACACTGACCTTTCCAGAAGCTCTCTTTGTTGCCATACAGCTCAGAGAAGGAAAATGGTGAAGCTCTGTCTTCCACGATGTCTATATATTCTTTATTATTTAGAAAGCCAAAGAAAAAAAACCTTACAATTGGTAAAGAAAAAAAACAGATTAATGACATAATAGGATGATTAAGAATAATGAAAGCATCAACCACATAATACAATTGCTGAAGAAAACAAAAAAGCTCCTGAAATGGATGCAACCGATTGCAAATCACTATACCACTTAAAATTCCTAGATTCATTGCCTAATCTGGATCGAGTTTTTTAATCTTGCAGACCCCAGAGTCTGGCGGACAAGAATGGATCTTAAAATTGAAGCAGTAAAAGAACTTGATAAAAAGCTAGCTAGCTATATGGCTGTACGTTGCAAAGCAAGCCCATATTAATGAAATAATATAACTATACAAGCAAATCAAGTTAGATCCAACTTTAACATACGAAGATCCTGAATTGAAGAATAACCTGCAGATGCTGACAATAAAAAATACCAATTAAATGGAAAAAGCATATATACTGCCCCAGACATGCACCAAGAAGATTACTTTTCGTCTTTTTTTCTTTAGGTCTCTTGTATAACTACTGTTACAGAAAATATCAAACTGGGGGTTGCTTATTATTGGCAGAAATCACGAGAAATTGCAGAACATCTACCTGTGTTGTAAGAGAAGCGATGTAATCGGCCGTTTCTCTAAGCAAGCAGGAGGTTTCCATTGATTTCCCACCCGGCACCAGGCTTTACAGCTGCTTTGTACGCTTTTAACTTGCCTTGCACGCGATGAGGTTGCAGAACCCATTCTCTTGGAGTACAACAGTCTGTATAATGATTTTCTGTACTTGTATCTAAATTCATTAGAACTCATGTGTTGGTGCAGATGGGCTCGTTTCAAACGGGAATAGCACCTCGCCCTCTGAGCAATTAGGGCTTGGAACTACTTAAGCCCCACGATTTTTCTGAGTGCAAGCCTGTTTTCCTTTTCACCAGAGATTCTGTTGAGAAGGGCGCGCCTTCATGCTGCGCGGTTTACAGTGAGAGCAAGGGATACATCCGCTGCCAACTTAATATTGCGAGCTGAGCGTTCAACTTGTTCTTCAGAGCCTGGATTGCGCGTGGTAGGGTTGTTAAGGGCTTTCAGGGCCCCAACAAGGAGCTTCAGATATAGATTTCTGAAGGTCACGTCTCCACTTGAATTCATGGTAATGAAAGTATTAGAAAAATTCTTTCTAATCAGAAAGAATAATTTCGACAACAGTCTGGCCTAAAAGCTTAGCCTTACATAGGAAAACATATCATAGAGCCGTGCAGAGAAAGACAAGGAAATCTGGCGTATCAGAGGAAAAGCATCGGCCCAGCACGATCGAAGAATGCGTGCGTGTGCAGCAGACTGCGACAGGTTTATACACCAAGTCCCACAGAGAATCTCAGGCCTTTAATGGCGGTTTTCAGGAACAAAGTAGTTGGTAAATATTTAAAAAGAAAAGGAATACATGAAGAACATACAGGATACCGCCATCACACTTCTTATCATTTCTCTTCTAACTATAACTACCGGAGAAATTTTGTCTCTGCTACCCGAAACAACAACCGTTTACCTTTTCGTTTGCGAATATTATTTAGAATAGACTGTTGATTTTACGTTCCGTGGCTTCTTCCCATCTAAAAGCACCCTTTTGAAACGGAATTTTAGTTTAGAAGGGGAAGATGACCAATCATCATCCCACGATAGCCGAACCTTTAGGCGTCCGAAGCACGCTAGTTTTTCTAGATTTCAACGCACTCATAATCAAACATTGATGCCTGACAACTCCAGCTAGATTGCTGATAACTATGCTATTTTGTTGCATTTTTCTTTTGCTTAATCACGTGAATTTTAATGCCTGAACTAGCAATTTTTTTGCGTACATAAATTGATGGTTTACTTACGTCACATTTTTAAACAATCTTAAGAGTGTATTATTCAAACTCTTGGGACATAGAATCTAGAATTAGAGTTATTAAAATCTGAACACGAATAGCACAATTTAGTATCAACGTTGAAATACCTTTTTTAAGTTGTGTGTATTATAGGATTCCATGTCGAATCCCTTTAGACATGTGAGATTGTTTAGGGTTTTTTAGAGTAACAATAATTCGTTGATTGGGTTGTACTAAAAATCACAAGAGGTGCCTATGGAGGAGGAGGATAAGGAAGAAAGGCATCAAGAGGAGGAGGATGCAAGAAAATCAAAAACATGTCAGGAATCTGGAAAGTGGATCTCCTTTCTGAGAATTTTTTGTACTTGGATGAGGATGCGACCTCCATGTTTAATCTGTTGGATATGGCTAGAGGTGGGGCTACAAGTACTTTCAAGCTAGTCTAATGGTCTTTACAAGAATTTAACAAGATAAATATTAAAAATAGAGGCTTAAAAGAAAATCTCAAGAGTGTCCCTAAAGGTGCTATGTTGGACATCCTAATTGATAGGATGGTGGACTTTGAAGGGTCTTACCAAGATTTTAAGTCCCTCTGTGAGGAGAGAATTTATGCTCTGGAAGAGAAGGTGTCTAGTATCAATGTGGACATCAAAAAACTTATGCAGGCTTGCCACATTTTTGTCAAGAACAATGTGGAGTCCCTTGAAATCCTGTTTAGGAAAATCAATGGTTTAAGAGAAGATTACGTTTACTTCTCTGAGCTCATGGAAAAGGAATGTGTGGCAAAGAGCAAGGGTAAAAATACTCCTAAAGATGATGATAAGGGACCTGTGACTAGAGGTTCGGCTAAGTGGAAGAAGACCTTTGATGTTAAGAAAAATGAATTGATGGATATGGTTGAAAAACATAAGAACCAGTAGCTTGAAATGGCCAATACTCTGGGTGACCTGAGTTAGTTTTTTTTTGTTTGTTGTTGTTGTTGTTGCTTTCTGGTTGGTCTAGGGTGTCGGTTTTGTTCTTTTTACTATTTGTTTGTTGTTGGGTGTTGTTGGTTGATTGTGGTCCTATCTTTGTTTAGCACCCGTTGTTTGGGAATTTTTTGGCTATTGGGTTGTTGGTGGTGGTTTGTTTTGATTATCCTTTGAGGTAGCATTTTGTGTCTTTTGTTGTAAAGGGTTTCGGTGTCCCTTCAAAACCTATTTTCCCTATTAATCAAAACAATCACAATGCTTGTAGGACTACATCATAATTTTCTGTGATAAATAGTACAACTACAATGCTTGTAGGACTACATCATAATATTCTACGATAAATCATATTATTGAATAGTCTATAGTTAGAAAACCATAAACACTTTTGTTAAGTCAATTGAAAGTAATAAATATTCATTATTCATTGTGTATGGATTGAATGGGAAATTTTGGGAAATGTTTTCATGGATTTTAGGCTTATTATCTCATGAGTTTTTGTTTGCTAATATACATCCTCCTTATTACTTCAATAGAATACGTAAAATCCTTTTTACTTGGCCTTGGTTTGTATGAAACTTTTATTGATGATTGATGGTGGTTATATATGGAGCTAAAGTTAATGTGATTGATATTTTAATTTAATCGTAGACTTTTTTTATTTTTTTGATATTTGTTTAATGATTTTTGGGTTGTGGGATATCATTTCAAGCATTTTTTTTTATATAGATTAATGTATCATATTTTAAACAATTTAATATAAAATGTGTATTATTCATCATAAAATTTTATCACTTAAATATTTTATAATATATATATATATGATGAGATAAATGTATGGCCTCCATGAAAGTAATAAATCATATATTGGAATTTAGAAGTTAAACATTGTATGACTAAAAATTATAATGCAAATATTTTAAAATATTCACATTATGTGTTGAATTGCAAATAATAGATTTATTGATTTCAAGATCATTTTGTATGAAATAAATGTTAGACATTCTTTCCATGTAGCCTTATAAAACCATGAATAACATTCAATATTAATTAAGTTTTATTATATATTAAATATGAATTACTACAATTTTCCTATTTGTACTATTATATTTCTAGTTGTATATAAACAACTCAATAAATTTTCAAAATTAATTCATAAAATTTACTATAAAAATAATTAGTTTTATGAATGAAATGAATGTGTCAATAATAAAGATTTTGATATTAGATAGAAATATGATTCCAAAGTGATGAATGCCTATCAACTGAATTCTTCAATTTTTGTGTTGGCTCTATATTTTGTAAAAGGACAAGTTCATGTTCTTGGACTATTCCTTTGAGCCTAGAATTATCATTGTGTATAGTGGAATTATATTCTTTTCCTTGTCCAATGTGCATCTTTATCATGATATTTAATTATATCTTGAAATATTTTTGAGTATATTGCAAGGAGACAAGTTATCCTAACTCAAACTTTAAAAAGGTGCACAAAGATTCAATGATACCCAACACAACCTCTAAAATGATGATTGCAAATTCATTACTCATTTAAAAAAATTAAATTGATATGTCACTATTAATTACTCTTTCAATATTTTAGGATAAGAGAATATATATTATAAATGTTTTAAAATGAATATATTGAATGTCTTTAAATACTAGCATATGACTTAGTTATCTCAAGGAAAGAAGACAAAGAATAGTTACCTCATGACCATAGAATATTTTAAATTTATTAAGCAATCAAATTTATGTGGCTAATTTAATTATATAAGAGTAGGTGCATATTTGAATATGATGAACATATAAATAAGAATTTAACATATAATTATATGAATATATAAAAATAAAATAGACGATAAATGCATATAGATATTTATTTAGAAGAAATAATAAATACAAGATAAATTAACTCAACTTTATATTAAATTATACTATTTATAAATACAAAATTTCCTCAAATTAAACATAGAATTAAATTTCACCATTACTAATTTTATCATCATTCTTCGATAGACACAAGTCTAGACTACATCTTCCACTTCTTTTTGGAACCAATTTGAACTGCATAATTAGTCTTTTATCCCCTTTCTTTTTCTATTCTTTTATAGTATTCATAACATTGGGGTCCTCTACTAGTTTGAATTTTCTTTATAGTTGAATGTAATTTTCCTTGGTGGTGGAGGATTTGACTTATTGCTTATAGACTACCTCATGCATTCAATACATGAAGGTGAGGTTTTCTCAATATCATTGGTAATAAATTTAAAATATAAGAATATAGTCTATTGATGTTAGGAAAAAGAAGGGGTGTCAACCTTTGCATTTTCTTAGCATGTTTAATTGTTTAATTATTATGAGATTTATTTGTTGAAGAATGGAAATTTTCTATTACAAGTGTAGTTGTGCATAAAGGCAATTTCAGTTTCATTTTGAGTTTGCATGGAATACGATATTTTAAAATGTACAATCATATTTTGGCAAGTGTAGCTTTTGCATGTGCAAGATTAGTGAAGAGGATGTCGACACATGACAATTTTAAGTATCCATATTGGTGCTCTATAATTATGAGCCTAGTTGAGGATTTGTTGAGAGGAGAATTTTTCATTGCTAGATTATGTTGTCAAATTTTCTCCAGAGGAGCAAGATGTAATCTCCATGTTAAGGTTGTGAGCATGCAAGTGTATTGCAACCTTTTTGTTGCAAATTAATACATTGGTTCAATGCTTTGGAGTGTGGGGTTATTTACCCAAAGGATTTTCCACATGTATATTGGTGTTCTTTCTCTTCTATCTATATTTGTTCTATTATTCTACTTTCTCATTCTTGAAATCTTAATTTATATGTTGTTGCATTGTCAAAATATTCTTAGATCTGTAAACTACATTATCTTTCCTCTAATGGTTAATAGGATGCAGATCAACTATATTTGTTTCTTTTTTAAGACATAGTAGTACGTGCTTGTATAAGGTTTTTGAAATATTATTTGTTTAAAGAAACATAGGATATTGAATGTGCATATTGGTTCTTAGAAGGATTTTTGAGTTTTCCTTTTCCTTTCATTTAGGTATGTGCATCTAAGTTATACACATTCAAGGCGACCTTATAATTCAACTATATATTTAGGTGGTTTTTTCTTTATTAAACAACACATTCTTCTTTTGGTTGATCTATTAGATATTAGGAGAGAATTGTCTATAGTGACACCATGTGGTATGGAGGTTTGGTGTTGAGACTGACCTTTGTAAAGGCTCTGTTTGTTGCCATCTAGCTTAGAAAAGGAAAATAGTGAAACTTTGAATTTTATAATGTCTATATAGCTTTATTATTTGGAGAGGAAAAGGAAAAAATCATACAATTGATTATGAAAAATGATAAGAATAATGACATAATAAGATGATTAAAAATAGTGATAGTATCAACTATGTAATACAATTGATGAAGAAGAAAAAATCAAGGAGTAGTTAATGATACTAATGAGGCTATTTGTCTTCAAAATATTCTTATCGAGTTTGGAATTCCATTCTAAGATCCATAGTCATCTTTTGTGATAGCTAGAGTGTAATACAAATCTCAAGGAATACAATCCATCATTAGAGGATCAAACACATTGAGATACATATGCACTACATCAAGGAGCTACTTCATGATCACATAATTGATCTTTAGTACTATTTGATATTAGATAAGATCATAAAAATATTCACCAAATCTTTCATTGAAATTAAGTTCCTTGATTCGTGAGCTTTATTAGGCATGTTTCATGTGTCTATTTTACAAGGGGTTATTAATCCTTTCATTTCTTTCTCTATTTTGAGGGGTATACATCTTTTTTTGTTGGGGGGATTATTCTCTTTAGGGGGGACATATTTGTTCATGTGTACCTCATTAGGCTTCATTTCTTAAGACACATCAATGCTAGTGTAGGATTTTATTTTCCTAGTGGGTTTTTTTTTGCATTATCTATAGTTTTCCTACACATATTGTTGGCAAGAGAAATGGGGAAAGTACAATCTGAATATTTGTAGCCCAACACTACTTATGTATTTTGTTTATGCCCAAGAGGATATAGTAAGAGAAAAAAGCATGTGTAGTAACAATCTAGAGGCGCTCCCTACCATATAACATAAAAATATCAAAGAAAAAATTCATACATTCCTCACCCACATATGTAATCCTTATAAATTATTTATATTATATCATAATCAGGTTAAAAAGGCAGGCCTTAGTCTCTACTCTGGTATTCTCTATCTATCATGCTATATTGTATCTCCTATCTCTTTCTTATTTTTATATATGGTTTAGATCATATATATATGCATTACCTTGAAGGGATATGACTCCTAGCTATACCTGTATACATCTAAAAATGGTCATTATAAATCAAGCATGTTAATTAATTAAATATGAATTAATTAATTAATATTCTAAAATTCATCTACATATAAATAAATTTAATTATTTATTTATATCGTTCACCTTTCTAAATTCTTCTAACTTAATTAAATAAATAAGTTTATTTAATATTTCCTCTTAATTAATTAAATGATTGTCATAATTTATTTATATTAATTATCATACTCTTCTAAGTTTGAATGTTTAGATTCAAATAAGGGAATATTCCTCCAAACTCATTCTTCATCCGACATTTAAATTAAATACTATAAATATGTGATTTAACACTTTTCTCATCTCATATCTAATTAAATATTTTAAATATTTAATTACATTCCTTTTTCATCTCTCACACATAATTAAATATTAATTATTTAATTATGGAAACTTCTAAATTTATTGTCACATGTAATTAAATAAATTTATTTATTTAATTAAGGATTTATCCTCAACTATCAACTAACTCCTCATAATTGAAGTGCACAAATGGCAATTTTCTTTCAATTTTGAATGGAGAAGGTTGTGTAGGAAGAAACATTTCCCTTTATTCTCTCAACCTTCCATCTTTCTCTAAAATTCTAAAATCTCTCACCATTCATCTTGATAGGTTTAATTTCGACTGTCGATCTTTGCCAACTAGAATCTTGCCTTCAAAAATCTATAAATACAACCCTTTTGTGAGTTGAAAAGGATCCTATATTTTGTGAGTTTAGTGCATTTACTATAGTTGCATTCGAATAAACATTTTAGCAATTTTTCAAGCATAGCATTTCAAGTTCATAGCATCTTAGTTTTCAATTTCATAGCTTAAATCATTTAGTAAATAGACATGCATTTTGCATAAGCTCGTTCTTTGAAGTTGTCATTCTACCAAGTTGCTGCTTACACTAACTGAGAGCCAGTAACATGCATCGAATCCTTGGAGATAGAGGACAAAGGAATACTTTTGAAGGAGTTGTTGTTTTAGAGTTTCTTTTACTTTTAAATTAGTTTCCTTCAATATAATGTTGCATTGGTGTGTTGGTTTATATTTTTAGTTTATTCCACATATTCTCACACACATTTTTGACACCCACCATGGGGCCTTGCCCCATTTTTAATCTTTATATTGCAGATTTTCTAATAGGTGACGGACTGGAGTTGTGGTTTACTACATATGAGATGCGTTTTAGCACTTCCCTAGCAAATTTTAGCGCATATGAGGACTGTTTCGACACTTCGATGTTCTATTTTAGCACATTTACTAGTTCTTTTAGCATATTTACTTACTATTTTAGTGCATCCCTGACTGTTCATTTAGCACATTTTTTTATTATCTATTTTAGCACATTGGTAAGTTCTTTTATCACATACAAGGATTTATAAAAATTAATTCTGATTCTGACGCCATCCGTAGACAAAGATTTTTATTTTCTGCATAAGTTAAAATGAAGCAATCCTAGGGTACACACTTAAATATGGAATTAACCAATCCTAGGATAGTCACCAAACGTTATTTTATTTTTGTTAAAATGAATCCCATGCTTGTTGTGAAGCAACATCATCACTTAGTGTAGAAAATTATCATTTGGGATTAAAATTTGAAAAAAATTATTTGTAGTGATTGTTGAGTAAAAGGCTTATGCTCTCCCCTTAATTGGGTGACAAAAATGCTAGACTTACCTTTTCATTTTATGCATTTTATGTTTTATTACATCCTTTAGAAGGCCTACTCTTGTGGGAAAAAATACTCACCCAAGAGGAATGACCTAGGTGGGAACACCTAAAGCCAAGGTTTCCAACCCACTCTAAATAAAAGCGAGTTGTTGATGAAAGTCCAACTCGACAATAGTGTGCAAAGATAACCATCCCAAAAGCATTTGTTCTAAAGGCTGGGAGGTCTGTTGAGGGAGTATATCATTTATTGCACTGAACAGAAAACCTTACTACGAACCTTAGTATAGAGGCCAACTATGTCAGTTTTCGAACATCATAATAATCACAATACAAGGGGAGGGAAGAATCTTCCCCCAAGACACTCACCATTTCATTTCCACAGATTGTTTTCTTAGGGGATCGATAAATCTAACCTTGAGTATGCACCTGGAAAAGACAAAAACATGGGCACCCTCTATGGGGTGACACGATCATGTGAGTCAATGAAATTTTAAGATGTGGGATGTGGTTACTACGATGACCTTTTTGAAAAATAAGATTGAGTCTATTTGAAGTGCCTATTTTGTTCAAATACCCGTGAAAATCTCAAGAACATACAATCTTTGTTTACATTTTAGGAGTTGCAAACAACTATTTTCTACTGTATGCCATGTTTTTCCAATATTAAATCAGATAAAGATCATGCAAGTCATAAAACTATCAAAAAATGTTTGTCTCAATGTATTGATTGGATAGTTTAGCGCATCCTTGGTCTGTTTTAGCACATTTGTGCTTTGTTTCAGCGCATACTTGCTCTGTTTTAGCACATTTATGCTCTATTTTAGTGCATTTGTGCTCTTTTTCAGCGCATACCTGCAACAGTCTAGCACATAGGTTGGATCTTTTAGCGCATCTATGTTCCAAGTTTGTAAAAAAATTGACACCAAAAATTTGCCATTTAGTCTGGTCTTTTTCTATGCCCAGGGTCTAGAAATCTCCAAAATTTTGCTAAAAAATCCCTAGAGAAAAAGATTAAGAAGCCAAGAAAGTCTCTTAGTTAGAAGAAGCTATTGAAAAGGAGATTTTTTTATATCAATGTTGAAAAGTTTTGCTTGAACACAAAACTTTCATTCATTGATATCACGACTTTGATAGGGGTTTCACCGATGATTTTTCTTTAGAACCATTGTATTCACGAGCTTTCTTTCAAAGAGTAGCTCTCTCTCAAAGGCATAATCATAGTCAGCCCATTCATCCCTCTTTCATCCCACAAGCCACAATTCAGTATTCTAATCTTCTCAATTAAGTGTTGCAATAAAGAACTCAAAAACATTAGGCATCTACAAAAAATCCTTATTTTCACAAACTACGATAAAAAAAATCATAGCACAACATCACCATTATTTATAATTTCTATTTTCATTCCCATAACAGGATCATCATCCTTCCAACAAGGGAATCACAAGCTAAAAATTAGAAATTTCTTTAGTCATATCAATAGAATTCTCATTCTATTCTGACTAAGATATCCCACAAATTGCACTCTCTCATTTTATGATCAAAGTTAGTTGAAATTTGGTGTAAGCTTATTCCCGTTGTTACAAGATCTCGAAAGAACATAGAAGAGGATGAAAGGGAAAACCCACTTTGCAATATGGGTGATAGAGAAGAAAACCCTTTTCACAAGTTTCACATAGGAAATAATTCAAATAATGATGAAATAACTAAGGACTTACTTCAAGAAGTTGAGCAGGATCCCCAGTTTCACACTCTCTTGGATAAGATTTTAGAACAAAACAAAGAAAGATACTTTCTTTTGTTAGCAAACCAAGGAGCTAAACTACCCTCTGATTTTGACACAAAAATATTAGAGAGGATCCCGAAGCCCCCCCTTTAATAATTTTAGTGCTCTTACTCAATAGATAAGAGAATTACAAGGGAAAATCAAAGAGATACAAGGGGGTGCGACCAAGAAATATGTTTTGGAAGATATCTACCCATATCCCTTTGACAAGAGTCTCAACATGATTTCGTTTCCAAGACATTGTGAGATCCCAAAGTTTGATAGGTAAAATGGGAAAATGGATACCATTGATCATGTAAGGGACTTCTGAAATATGAGCTTAGAGTTTTCCCATGAAGATACCTACCTAATGTTTTAGTTTCCATGAAGTCTGGGTGGACAATCCATGGAGTGGCTTTCCAAAATCACTCTCCCCATCAAAAAATTTGAGGAGTTAATCAATAAGTTCATATCTCAGTACTCCTACAATATACAACATCAGATAACCATGCTTGATTTATCTAGAGCAAAACAAAAGACTGGGGAACCCTTCATCACATTCTTACAAAGATGGAGAAGGTTATTTGCAAGATATTCCCATCCTATTCTTGAAAAGGAGAAGATGGAAATCTTTATCGATAGTCTAAGTCAAGAGATGAGTTACAAGCTAAATCTTCATTTTCCTCAATCTTTTGAAAAATTGATTGAAAATGCAATCACGAAATGTTGAAGGAGCCTTGGTCAAGCAAGGAGTTTTGAAGCTTGATAAAGATGGTCCAAATTCGTACAACAACAATAAAAATAGAAACAACAACGATAAATCATGATTTTGGACTCAAAATAAGAATGTTGTGAATGATGGGGTGGTAGATGCTAACAACGTAAATGAAAAACCAACCATTCTTAATATATCAGGTGTCCAATGCAACAACAATAATGTTGGAAATTCTAATAACCAAGAAAATAATAATTCCAATCAGGGAAGTAATTCCAATCAAGGAAATGGACCAACAATCCCAGTAATAATCTTGGCAATAATCAAAATTCAAATGTGCCTAGATCTCAGTTTTTCTGAAATCGATAGAGTTTTACTCCCTTGGGAAAATATCTCGAATTAGTCCTCAAAGAGCTGTTGAATCAAAAAATCATCATAGTTACCTCGCAAAGAGATTATGAGCCTCGAGTTTAACCACCATCGTGGAATGACTCATACTATTGCGATTATCATAGATGCAAAGGTCACAAGACAAATAATTGCCAAGGGTTAAATAATTTGGTTCAGGATTTGATTGATAACCATACTATAATGGTTGAGGGACATAATGCTAATAAAGATCATTAGGAATTCAAGGGCCCTCAACCCAATTATCAAAAAGGAGAATCCTCAAGTGACAAAGGTTAGAATGTGAATCATGTCTATGACACCACCATCAATAATATTTACACTGACAACCAACAATTCAATGTTATCAGAGTCAAAGGAAAGAAAGAATATCGAGAAGTCAATGCTACAAAAAGGGGATAGGACAAAATTATTGTGAAAGGAAGTTCATCTAAGTCAACTATCCCCCCTCCAAGTTAGTAAAATTTGGTCAATCAACTACAAAAAACATCGGCTCAAATTTCTATCTCAAAGCTTCTTAAAATATCACTGACACACAAGGACATTCTGGAAAAGGATCTTGTTGACACAACTGTGTCTCCTAATTTGGATATCAATAGATTTCAAGCCATGGTGGGACATTTGTCTTCAGCAAAATTTCTATCCTTTTATGAGAAGGATGATCCCTCCATGACTCATCCCCATAATTCATCGCTTTATCTAGAAGTCATGGTTCATAAAAACTGAATCAAACATGTTTGAATAGATGGGGGAGCTAGATTAAACATTTTTACTTTAAATTTGGTTCTTGCTTTGGGATATTCAGAAGATTCTATAGATTTGAGAAGGAAAATTACAATCAAACCATATGATGATGAGGAATGAGCTTCCAAGGGCTTCATCATGCTACCAATTAGAGTGGAACTTGTTGTGAAGAATACTTTTTGTCAGGTTCTGGATCAAGATCTATCCTATAGCATACTCCTCGGTCACCCATGGATCCATGAAATGCAATTAGTTTCGTCCACTTATCATCAATGTCTAAAGTTTCCATATGATGGACAAGAAGTAACAATACCAACAGACCATAATAGTAGTCAGATTTTTTCTAACCTTAGAGAAACTCATGACACATTTGTCTCGCATAATAGAGAGGCTCTGGCCATTTCTACCTCTAAACACAATGAACAAGCAAGGGACATGATAAAGAGTTTTAGCACCAAGATACAATTAAAAGATAATGGGGTGGGAGAATATTCACTATGTCTCTCTAAACTACCCATATCTCCAAGATCACATGGTCAATTGTCAACATCAATACAACAAGCCACCACAACTTCTTCATGTTAGGAATGCAAGCTTTAGTTCCCATCACCAAGTTTGATGGAACATTCATCAAGGAAAATACTCAAGAAAATGAAGCTAAAGATAGAGCTATCCTCGATTGGCTATATAAAGATGAAGATGAATCTGTCCAACATGTCAAGTTACCTACTGAGCAATCTAGAAAGGGTTATACAATATTGCAATGAATGGGTTATGAAGGAAATGGCCCTATAGGCAAGATAAAGGAAGGAATTGTTGAACCTATCCAACTAAAAACAATGCATCCAAAAGATAAAATCGGACTTGGATATGGTGAAGATAAAAAAGAGGCAGTTCAAAAGAAATCCAATGAAGAACTAGCTTAGAAAATTATGAGATTTTAGGAGAATTCTGACATTGATTCCAATGAGTATGAATGGGATACCATTTATAAAGATGAATTCTAGAGAGACAAACAGGTGGATGTTATAAAAAATATACACCCATGCTCACACAAGGGGAAAGCTCGAGACCTCCACTTGACTACATCCTACAAAGCGACCATGACTCAAGTGGTGACAATTTGATTCAAAGAGAGACATATAATCAATGGGAGGATACCATCATAGATCTTCCCCATAGCGAGAATGATAACAGTATCATGACCTTAACCTTTAGTGACCTTACCCAACCTGATGATCCATTTCCCTTGGTTCATCTCGAGCTCATTGATTGAGAATAAATTGAACCAATCGATATCCCAACCTTCCTCGATGATGAAACCATTGTAAATTTTCTTTGTTCTTTTGACCCGAAAACCGGTTCCACTAGTGAATCATAGGATCAAAATCTTAGTCAGGAGAGTTCCAAGTTTTTCAGCTGCAAAATTAACAATATAAAAGATAGATCTAATGGTGAAAACCTAACAAAGGAAATATTAGATCATGAAAAGAGAAAAATAAAGAGTGTATATGACAGTGAAAACCTTTCAAAGGCATTGGAACATGGGAAACTTAACACTCTCCCTGAGAATTATCAAGAAATATCAATTCTATTTTGATAGAACCAACAAAGGCAATCAACATAGGCACTGTAGAATAGTCAAAAATTTTGCAACTTGCAACATCATTGACAGAGGAAGAGATCCCAAGATTCATAGAAATCCTAAAGGATAATCAAATCAATTTTGCATGGTCATACGTAGATATGCCTAGATTAGATCCAAATCTTATCATGCACCATTTTTCCATCATGCCAGGGGCAAAACCTGTGAAATGGATTCTCAGAAAAATGCATGCACATGTTGCATTGCTAGTCAAAGAGGTATTAAAAAAACTGTTAGATGTAGGATTCATTCAGTCTATCGACTATGCGGAATGGATCTCCAACATCGTACTTGTGTCAAAGCCATATGGAAGAATCAAAATGTGCACAAATTTCAAGGATTTAAAAAAGTGTGTCCAAAAGATGATTTCCCTCTACCAAACATAGACACGATTGTGGACTTGACAGTTGGGCATGTTATTTATTGAATGATGGATGGATTTTCTGGATATAACTAGATTAAGATTGCATCTAAAGATCAAGGTAAAATCACATTCACATGTCCCTAGGGTAGATATTGTTGGAATGTAATGTCGTTCAAAATAAAAAATGCAAGAGCAACATACAAGCGGGCAAAGACTACAATTTTTCACAACATGATGCACACATTCATGGAGAATTATGTAGATGAAATTTTGGAAAAATCAAATACAAGAGAAGGACATCTAGATATCTTATAAAAGATTTTTGTCAGAATGGAAAAATTTAAAGCCAGACTTAATCCCAAGAAATGTGTCTTCGGGGTAAAATCCGGAAAGCTCCTAGGCTATATCATATCAGAAAAAGGAATACAAATGGATCCAATGAAAGTTTAAGAAATCCTAGAAATGTCACAACCAAGGAACATCAATCAATTGTGCTCATTACAAGGATGCCTACAATCCATCAAGAGATTCATTGCACAGTTGGCAAACAAGAGTTTTCCCTTCACACATCTCTTGCATAAAAATGTTCTATTCAAATGGGAAGACAAGTGCGAAGCCGCATTCAATCAGATCAAGCATTATCTAATGAGTCCACCAGTATTGATTCAACCAGTACAAGTTGAACCACTTATATTGTATATTTTTGCCACAAAAGTATCCCCGGGGGCATTACTAGCATAGGAGGATAAAATGGGAAAAGAGTGAGCAATATATTTTTGAACCTAATTTGGACCCCACACTAACATGATCAACACATAGGAGAGTAGTCACATTAGCAGAGACAAATAAATCTCCCCATGAAATTCTTAATCACATTAAGACAAGGAAACATAATAAAAAAACATACAGAGAAATTATGTAAGCATGTAAACATATCTAAAATGGATCAAACCACATCTCATAGGGGGATTGGTGCTCCTTGATGTCAAAAGAGATCCCTTTCCCAATCCCTAATAAGCAAAAGATGCCAAGATGATGATGCTGAAAATGCAAGAGATTATGCATCAAGCTTTGTTTTAGTAGTGTTGTGTCCAAATTGTGTTGAAATGCTTTGCATTTATAGATTCAAGGTTAGAAGTTTGAAGGATTTGGATGAATGTGGGACCATTCATGAACCAATGAGAAGATGCCACTTGTTAAGATGTGAGAGGATGAGGGTTGTGCACATTCTGGAAAATGTGCCAATTTGAAATTTGAATTTTGATGAAATGACATGTTTAGTGGGAATGAAAGAAGAGAGTTAATTCCAAGTTGACTTGTCTAAGAGACATGTAAGAGCTCATAAATTCCAAGTTGGAGGACAAGTCATTTGAGAGGGAGATTCGAATTGGAGGAATATTCCCTAAAGATGCCATGTTGAGGGAAATTAGAAGATTTAATAAATCAATTAAATGATTTATTTGTGCAAGTGGGAAAAGCTCGAGGATTCACGTTATTAGGATTAAATTAATCAAAATTTGATTAATTTAATAGGAGATTAGGTGATTTTGAATTTTGACTTATATTTTAGGATTAAAATAAATCAAAATGAGAAGAAAATGATTTTAGATTAAATAAAGATTTTTTTTATTTAATCAAAGATGATGATGTTAGTGTTAAATGAAATAAAGATGAATTTATTTAATTTAAATGAATGAATTTAGGATTAATTAAATATGATTTATTTAATTGATGGGTGAATATGAAAATACAAAGAATGCATGATGTCTGTTTTGCATGTCTACATTTTAACCCTCTTTGAAGCAATGTACTTGTTGCATTGGTTCAAAGAATGATGCCGCCAACATCAAAATTATTATTATTATTATTATTTCGGATGCCTTAGCGGAAAGAAGTACGTTAGTACATCGCCCCCTCATGAGATCGAGCGAGAAGTTCAATTTGAGGTCGATCTCGTGACAAAGAGGTTTAAAATGGATGTATGGATGGTTAGACTATATGATCTATATGATAATGATGATGAGATGTTCTTAAGATCCTTAGAGTAAAAAATCTATATTATTTTAAACAACTTAAATGATGATGCAAATGACATGTTTGTAAGATGCTTAGAATAACAAATCTATATTATTTTAAATATCTTAAATGATTATGCAATGCATGTGAGATAGATGAGATAGATGATGCTATCCTATGATGATATGACATGATTATGCAGAATGAGAGTGCAGATGTAGGATGGATGCATTGATGTAATGATATTATGTTAGCGTGAAAGTGGATAGAAGAATGAGAGGGATCGACCCTTGAATCCAAGAAGATGCAAAAGTTCAACAGACAACTTTATTATAAATGATGATGAATGATGATGATGTATTTCTTATCCAAGGATGGGCTCGAGATAAAGAGAATAACTTTCCTTATGTTTGATAACACACATAGGTGCAATGCATCAAGGTATAAAGAACCAGGATGGCATTGCGCCTAGTGTGATGGAATTTGATTCAACAAATAGATAGGAGTTTCCTTGTTCACACTTGACATACATAAACCTTGCTAGGACGGACCTAACAAAGCAATTATTCACCAAGTTATATTACAAGAACATCAAAGAAGCACAGTAGACAAAAAGATAATGATCATTGCCCCTGTCCTTTTTTTCTAAACCTGTTTTGTTTAGGCATCATCGAGAGGTCCTTGGAATGAATGCAAAATAAGATAAGTAAAAAGACCAAGATAAAGTAAACAAACAAGCTAGTGTTCTTCGTACCACTAGCCAAGGCTAAATTAAGGTGATACCTAATGTTGATATCCATCATGGGAAGGATGCATCCTAGGACATGTTATCAAGGTTTTGATGAGATTGATTGGATGATAAGCTATTGATACTCCGAGTTGACCAACTTGCTTGCTTACTGACCTAGACTTGAGACTTTCATGATTAGGTGTTCCCTTTTGAACCTGCTAGACTTGCTTCCGACTGACTTACCAAAGGATGAAGGCAACGATTGATTTATTATGAACAATAATTATTGCGAGTGAAATCGAGATGAGACGGGTGCACCATTTTGGGTTTTTTCAAATATTTGAATATTTTGAGGTTATTTTAATTTTTGGATTTTTTTAATGTTTTTGAATTTTTTTTGAGATTTTATGATTTTTTTTGGATTTTGTGTCTCGGAGGCCGATCAAGGATGGCCTTTCCTACGTTTAATCTCAAAGATGACATAGTTTGACTGGCGATAGACTTGACTCAATGATGACAACGATGGGAAAGCAGATTTCCATTGCAACAAAGGTCTAAAGGACTGACCTAAAATGTCTCGAGGGATGATCATAGATCAACATTGCCTACGTTCAAGCTCAGAGATGACATAGTTCAGTTGACGATAGAGTTGATTTTTGATTTTTTAGATTCTTGACGTGTTTTGAATTTTTTGATTGATTTGGATGTTTTGGATATGGATATGATATCAGTGCTCTGTTTTGGGATTTTGTTGAAAACCAAGCTAAGGTTGATTGATCAGATTGATGATGATAACATTGTTGGGGATACACAACAATTCAAGGATAGTGTTAAGCAACACAAGGATTGGGAAGGATATCTTGAGATGATGTTGGATTGACTGGATTTGGTTGATTAGGATTTGGAAGCTTGGCTTGGAATAAAATTTTCTTGAATGATTTGATGTGATACTGATGTGTACATTAGATACAACTCATATGAATTGTCTGGATTGATGTTCGATGAAAGATAAAGCTTGATAATGAACATTGTCTTGTCAAAATATGCCATGGGCTAGTGATTTGGATTTTTTTCTCACAAATGCTTTGACCAATTTGATTTCACGTTTTTCCAATGTTCGGATCACCACATAAGTTAGAGGAGATAGATCAAGATTTATTCCCGAAGCGAGATGTAAATATCTGCCCCTAGTGTCTAGCAATACAGGGAATATTGTGGGTGGATGTTTTGGGTAGGTATATGAATGGATAGATATGGTAAGCATGCACAAGATGCCAAGGATTATCTTGTGGTAAGATAAGGTGTTTGAACAAAGGATTCTCATTTGGATAGTGCTTTAAGACTCAGATATTGATAGGATCAATGAAAATGACCCATGTCAAAATATTTACCATAAGCGAGTGTGAAATGTGCACCAAACATTCATCAAGATAAAGATAAGGTAGATAGATGGCAATGGGTTGGATAAATGGTTCGTGGATGAAAAAATGATATGGATGGAATGTTGGGTTTATTATGGATGAGATAAGATGCTTTCTCCTAAAATGGTGCACGTAGATGCTCGATTCTACACATGACGCCTGTTTTCTAGCTTATCATCATGGTACTTGACTAAAGCATTGCCCATGTCATTTTCACTAGAGGATGATTTTTTACTTTACTATTTTCAATCCTTTTTCTTATTTTTTTGGATTTTTATATTTTTATATATTTTTGTAATTTTTGAGAGATTTTAACCTTATGTTGAACCACCTAGTAGCAGTGACATTGATTCTTCTGTCATAATGTGCCATCGATATCTTTCTTGAACAAGTTGTCTTGCCAAGATATGTGCACTTGAATGCAACTTTTGAGATTCCTGATCTGCTTTGCTGACACCGGAGTTAATTCTGTCTTTGTAGGCACATCGTGATAGAGTGCCTTTTGAATCCTTGTGATGAAGGGTTGCTGCCAAACATGGTCAATGTGAGAATTGGATATCATGCATGGAGGCGTGGATGAAGCATGTGTAGGAATAAAATATGGATTGGTCGACAGTTTGGAACCTTTGACTCTCAAAACTTGGGAAGATGAAGAATAATGAGTGGATATGGAAGTGTGCTTGGAATTAGGACCAACAACTTGATATGCTTTGTATGTTGCTTGAGAAGCCTACCTTTTCCTTTGTGGACATCTTCGATGGATAATTTTCCCTTTTTTATTTTGCCCCATAGTTTCTTTCACTATTGGAGTTCGATAGGGGTAATCATTATTTTTATTCTTTGGTATCCACTTGTATTTGATTTTTTTGATATGCTTCACTACTTATTTTTCTTTAATGATGTTTTTCATGCTTTGATTCAAATCTTTCTTTTGATGTTGGTCCCAATTCATGGATGGGGTGATGGTTGGATGAAGATTCATGACATGGTGGGTTATAATATTGACATTGGTTTCATCATAAGGACCCTTCGTGCTCCTTATGTTAACATTTTCTTGAGACTAAGTTGCCCCCAGTTTTATAGAGGCATTACTGATATGTTTATATCCCTTGATTTTTGAATAACCAAGGCCTTGATGCTTAGGATTGCCAATAATCTACACTGGTTCTAGGATACCCTGTTCATGTAGGCTTAATCCTCTACCTTGATAATTCATCTGCTCAAATTTTTTATTTGCAATAGGATATGATTTACCTTGGAAACATGGTGCTAATCCTTCTCTGTTCTGTGGTGGATCTTCAAAAGTGACAACTTATTTGATGGGATAGCTTTCCATAAGAAAGGGAAGTGATCCAAGTTTATAAGTGATAGGATCCTCCATATGTTGGATGAATGCCTAATTGATATCTTTGGCTTGATCTTGTGAAATATCAGATTTTAATGTTTCTTCAAGCGATGTTAAAGATTCACTATAAAATTCTTCGTCATGATTCATTCTTGATATGCTTTCATATGATATTTTTGATTCACAAATTTTGTAGAATCCTTCTTCATGATCTATTTCTACTAGGTTTCCACATGATGTTTCTGATTTACAAATTATGTAGAAGCCTTCTTCATGATCTCTTTCTGATATGTCTCCAAATTTTTCTATATCTCGGTTGTTTGTATAAATGTTAAGAGAGGAGAATCTTGTTCCTTGGTAATGATGTCAAGAGTATGAGACTCTTGTTTTGAATGAGCATCATCTATGTTTCCATCTAAAGAAAGCATCTCACAGGTAGACAAAGGGGTATGTGCTATATGGATATGGTCATCATTTGTAACATCTTGTATAGATAGAAGAGTTCCCATTAGATCATTGTAGTATCTTGGAGATACAAATTCTCGATCTTGACTAATTTTGGAATTGCTTTCTACACGTTTTGGATCAAGTTCTTGACATGGGTCAATTTCAAAGGGTGGATTGTCTACAAGGGATTCTTGGACATTGTTATTAGGAATGGGAAGTGGATCAATATCCTATTGATCTTTGAGGATTCCTTCACTATCTGCAATCATGAGGTTGAGGGATGTCCATATGTCTTGGGAAGGACCATTACTAGACCTTGACAGAAGATGTTGATCATGATTTGGAATACATTCTTGAGATATGTCCTCCAATTCATTAGGTGATGTAGAGATATTTTCAATATTATCATTGGTTGATGGATCATGGATTATGTGAATAGGATCAAATAATGTTAACACATCTTGAAATAGATCACTAAAAAGTGTCTCATGATGAATTTTGATTTGATCACTGGATGGGGTAGACATATCTTCATAGTGCTCATTGATGGGTTCATTTTCATCATTGTCTTCTGCAGTTATGGTGGAGATATTGTCAATGTTTTCAACCATAGGATCAAATGATGTTAATGTTTCTTGGATTGGGTCATTGTTGGGCATTGTTGGTGAATTTTGACCATGATTGAAAAGTGGCTCTTGGTGTGTGTTGATTTGATCATTGGATGAGATGGAAACATCTTTAATGTGATCATTAATAGATAGATCTTGATCATTGTTTCCAACAATTGTGGTGGGGAGGTTTTTAATGCTATCGCTAGTGGTTGAACTCTGATTATTGTCCCCAATAGCTATTAGCTTTGATCAATCAGATCTTGGATGATATTTTTGAATCGAATACAATCTGATGTTGTATGTCCATTTACTTTGTGAAAATCAAAAAAGTGCGTCTCATTATACCCTGGTGGTTTCACCATGGGCTCTTGATAATTCACATAAATGAGGATTTTAATCAAATTTTCTTGGATTAGCCTTTGCAAGACAGACTCAATTGGTTCCCCAAGTGGTGTGTATTTTCGTCTATTACCTTGTGGGATTCGTAATTCAAATTGACCTTGTGGTGATTGATTTTGGAGATGTGGTGATTAAACTTTGAGATGTGGTGATTGAGTTTGTTGGTGATGTCATTGATCCTGATATCTAATTTCTTGGCATTGGAGATATTGTTCTTGATGTGATTGTGGAGACAACTCAATGCTTTGATGACATGGTTCAACCAATGGAAGAGTGTATTGATTTTGGGGTTGAGATGTCTCTTGGTGCAATGGATCAACTACTTTGGCAAGTGAAACAATTTGATCCCGCGAAATTTGATCTTGACACCTTTGATATGGTAGATTTGGATTTTGTTCAAGCAGATTTGGATTGTATACTTGTGGTTTTTGCATGGAATCATGGATGGACTGATTCTAGATAATGCTCTGATTCAGTGTGATGTTTAAATGTGGCATTATAGGTTGATTTTGAATGTTGTTGTGGTCGGAAAAAATATTACCTTGATTTAGGTAACTTTGATTTTGCATGTTGTTACCTTGACTTGGATGAATACCTAGAGTCTTTAACATATTGCTTGGAATTTGAACAACATTTGTATGATTTGAAAACATATCTATCCCAAAGTTCACCAAGTATGGATTTGAAATGTTCATGTTTGGAAAATTTGTATTTGGCATGTATGGATTTGGTGGGATAATGTTGTTTGGAATAAGACTCATGTATTGACTGGTTGGTTAATAGATTTGTAGGTTTGGACTTTGCATTGAATCTACCAAAGGAATAGTTGTTCCAACATTTAGATTGGGCATAATTTCATTCGTGTGCCATTGATGTTTGTAGGAGATAATGATCCCATGTACGGATTGTACAAATGTGAGATTTGATAATCAATTGGCATTGCAAGACTTGGATAGTTTGGTTGACTTGGATTACTCATGATGTAAGAGTCAAGTTTAAACTCCATGTTTTTCTTTTGTTTTGACCTTGTCGACCTTTGAGGGGTTTAGGACCAATGATGAGATGAAGGATGAAAGGGGTGAATGATATGGGTGTTTAAACTTTTAGGAACTTTGGATCAATGCTAGACTTTAGGACCTGATTTAATTTTGTTTGATGATAGCCTGACTAAGTGTGTTAAGTCAAACAAGGTGATAATGGATTGGATAATTTGACTAAGTGTGTTAAGTCAAACAAGATGATAATGAGCTTGTAAACCTTAGGAAGTTGTGTTATCCTAGAGGTAAATTCACTCAAGAGGATTGATAATTTGACTAAGCGTGTTAAGTCAAACAAGGTGATGTTGATTTTTCCTCAATGTATAGCATAAGTGATGTTTTCAAATTTCCGCAGAGTTTGTTGGCGAGATGTGATTTGATTGATGTTTGAGATGGGTGAAGTGTTTGACTTGATCCTAGATGAACTCAAGAGGATTTGTTGACTAGACCAAGATATTGAAGAGCGTGCTTTTCCCTAAGAGTAATTCAACCAAAAGACCAATGTTTGCATGAAAACCATATGACCCAAAAGAGAACAAGCACATGTGTGGTTCAGTTGTTTGTTATTTTGCTTAGATTCGGTTCTTTTTGACACAATAAATTTCTTGATAATGTTTTTCAAACTGAATGTCCAATGTCCTAATTCTCTTTTATCCCATAAAGTGTATTATGTGGAAATCAAGGAAATCAAGGCAAAGCTTTCCTAGTGTTGACTTTGGGAGAAACAAATTGAGATGTTTGAATGTTTAGAAGCCTTCTAGAGATAAGAAACCCTCAAGACAAGCAATAACATGTGGACACCTCCAAGGTATTTGTTCTTCCAAAAGGTTTGGAATTTTGAAGTTTTTGTGAATGTTTCTTTTCCAATGTTTTAGATCCAAGCAAAGTGTTTTGATTCCAATGACATGCACAACCCTAGGCTAAAAAGACAATATTTGTTGGGTTCCTACTAGGATAAATCCAACTACGCATATTCAGTGCGGATGATTAGATGCTTGACCACACAGGCTCCCCCTTACAGTGCACTCGCTTCTCAGGTCAATCAAGCATCAATAACCATGAATATCACATGGCATAATTTTCATCTCTACAATAGAACTGCATGTATATGTGGGGCAGCTTCAAAGGACATGACCTTTTGCACCAACAAATAGATAGGTTTTGTGTTTTTCTAAACAACGGGTTTTAATTCAGACTTTTTGTTCGTAGGAGTTGACCCATGCGGCGAGAGAACATTGCTTCCCTTCTTGTCAGAGCCAAGCATGTGATACTGGTTTTTGTTCCAGTACCCACTTTTATTTCCCGGCTAGAAATATACTTGGCTTTAGTGTGTTACCGGTTGGGTCATTCCCTTGGGTGAGTAATTTTTCCCACAAGGTAGGCCCTCTAAGATAAAAAAAAGCAAGCAAACATATTCGTAGTTTGATCAACCTTTTTTTAGAAACAAGGGAGAACACATGCAATAGTTTTACTCACACTCGCAAGATGTTTTGTTCAATTTTAGTTCCCAAATCAAAGTGTGGAGGGAATATTTTAAACAATCTAATATTACCAAAATATTTTTGATTCTCAAGATCACCATAAAGTGTGAGAGAAGCGCACACGCCTTTTAAATGAGATTAATTTGTGAAAAAGATTGCAAATCATGAAAAACACTTGTTCATTTTAGACCATAAAAGCAACAATGAATTATTTTTAAAGTGCCAATATATGAAGTGTGAGAGTTGCTTGTTAAATTTCTAGAACCCAAATTGAAATTTAGTAAGTTTCTGATGTTTAGTTTTAATATAACTTTGAAAAGATCATATCAATGATTGATGTTAAACCTAAATTGAAAGGTGAGTTGGTTTAAAACAAAAAATGAAAGTAGGAATTGGAGCCTCAAATTATAACACTAAGCATTAAGAAATGCTTTTTCAAATCTTTATTTCGATGTTCAAGGATTAATATTCTTCAATTTCACTCCTCTTTCTTTTGTCCAAACTGTAATGCTCCACTCCAATGCCAACCTATAATCAGTACAAAGTTATCACAAATTAGAAGTACGATATTTTACGGAAATCATGATAAACAATAGTTGATAGTCATTGATAAACATGAAACGTAAGCTACACCAAGATAGATAATAGTTGATGTAGATAACCTTTCTATTGCCTCTTGTATCCATCGTACCATGACCCTTATAAATACAAGATTAGAAATACAAAATTGGAATCTCAAAACTCTTTTGATAATGATATCAGCACTAAAAAATACTTATTACCACACTAAAAGGAACTTGCCTATTATTTTATACCACCTATTGCAGTGGATCTCATACAAATACATGACAAAAGGTCTGTTTAATTCAATGTTAATGCTGGAAAAGTGGCAAAGATGAGGCTTGAAAAAAAGTAATTTATTGTGTGGCAACACCAACCAGAGACTCTTAAATGGCTTGCATGACACCAAAATATTTGACTTAGGCTTTCACTAATCATGAAGAAGATGTTGATAGCGTGTAATCTCTTTAATAAAAAGACAATAACAACTTGTTCATTAATCACTTCACTCGTATTACATCAATTCGACTGGTGTTTTGTGGATAGTTACAATTGAATATAAAATCCCATCATATCAAACTTAGATCCCCACTTTCATAAACAAGCATAGAAGTAATTGTAGTCAATATTAATACAAGTAGTAGTCAACAAAAAAGCACATTGCAATCAGATTTGTACCCAACATGTTTGGAAACTTGCACCAACCCAGATGAATTTTAAATAGATCTCCCACCCATAGAAAGGCTGTAAAGTTCAAATCCACTCTTTAGATCGACATAAGAAAGATTGAACAAAAGGATAAAAACTCCAAATTCATTGGAAAAGGCGAGTGGATTTAAGTTTCCCAAACCTAATTCATTAATATCGTTTAAATCTAATTCAGAAACATCGTTCCAGACCTAGCAAAATCAAACACAGAGACTAGAGATTTTCATCATATATTTAAAAAAAAATCTCAAGTACAACAAGCAAACTTTACATTTCAAAGATTTAATAAAACCCGCATGCTTCAATAAGTAGCATAATAGCCAACAATAAATCAAATATAATCTTTGATTAAAATATACGCAATTATCTGACCATAGTTCATTAATGAATTTTCAAAGAATTTAAAGATGATAAAGTCGACAGACATGTGAGTTGGCATTGAGGGTTTCCTAACTACAACTCATTAATGGATTTGACATATTCATGAGTAGTGCAATGAATCCAAGTTTTAAAAAATCAACTTATCCATACAATATCATTGCGACCTCCAATATTTGACTACATGAAGGCACATATTCTATAAATATTGCTAAGATATATGATGCGTAAAATAGAGATTTCCAGCAAACTGTTCACAATAGGAAAAGTCAGCCAAACAAGTACATGTATCTCACCTCTAAGACAGATGCACATACCTTTCCTCCTTGCCGCCGTAATATCAACCGAGGGACACTAGCGTTTCTTCCCTCCTCGAGATTCAAACACAGGCAATGTTGAATACACAATCCGAAACAAAAATACCAAGTTGGAATTTTAAGTGAAGTCGATTGATGAGAGGAAAATTTAGGTTTTCACACACAAAATTCTCTTTCATTATTTTCCAAATGATTCAAGATCGGGCAAGTTCATGTTGAAGATTTCAGAGAGGAAAGGCAATATGATGAAATACGTAGATTGAGAAAATGACAGTCTCAAAATTGTGCAAGCATAGACAAGGTACGTTGACTATTTTCAGAATGCCTCAGAGAGACGTGGTGTCATAGAGTGCAGTAATTGTAGGATATGCACAAAATGCATTTGTTAAAAAGACTTTAGAAACTTTCAAGCTTGATGCAATTGGCAAGCGTGAATAACGAATAAACACACTTTAAAAGCTTTCAGGCTAATGCCATTGGTAGGTGAACGACCAAATTCACAACCTTTTGACCAGCATCCTCTTCGACTGGAGATATAGGAGATGTTTGTGCAACGTGTGAAAGCATAGATGAGTCACTTGAACTGTTTGCTAGAATGGCCTTCAATAAATGTGGTAGATATGATTCCTTTATTTTTTTGTGATAGAGAAACATGACCCAATTTCATGAGAAGACCCACCACTAACTGCTTAGAGCACGCTACCTAGGGGAGATACAGTAAAATTAATAATTAAACAACATTGACCTTAACCTACTAACACACAAAAGAAATTCAAAGTTTTGACAAAGGTAATGAGGGCGATGGAGTAACGCCAATCAACTCATAATTAGTATTTTAAACATTTCAAAGAAGTGCTTTATCAAGCATAGGTTGTAGCCAAAGATCACTAGTGTTTCGAATCAAGTATAAGCTATAAACAAGAGATAATCTCATCAAATTATTTCTCAACAGGCGATGCCAGAACATGCGAAAATGCAACAAGAAACGATGAAAGAATAGGTGATGCAAGGCATTTCAACAAGTCCTAGCATAATTTGTAGGTTGATAGGCTACAATCTGCAGCCTTTAGAGCCCATGATTGGCATATTCAATGCAACAAACACCATTTTTCCATGCACATGAAGGAGGCATAAAGGAGATAAAATCAGGCATGAGTACATACCCTCACACGATCATGTTACCTCGTTTGGAATTGCAAGGAGCTCACGTGGGAGATTTCACACGGCTTTGTAGAGCCATATTGCAGGTACCAGGCGGCCTTGATGTGAAATTATATTCCTTTGAACTCCCCATGGTGACTCTGCTACTTCTCACATGGCTTGCTCCCTCCATATCCAACACCATTTCTGTTGCGATGCTATTTTCTAGCTTCTTTAGTAAATCTGATCCTTGTGAACTCATACTGCCGCTATTAGTATCATAGATCAAATAAAATGAAAATCTTTAAGAAAATAGATCTGTTAGCATGTTAAGATTTTAAAAAAATGCAAATCCAATGCAAATTCAAGTATGTTTAAGAAGATGAGTTAATCCGATGCAACTTTAATAAACATCATCAACAAACAACGAATATAAGGGAGCTTTAATGATCTCTTCAACAAACCAATTTTTTTTCCAATGAGCTTTCTAATCTTTCCAAGTCAAAAATGGCTTCACTTATAGCTATCAGTGCAACAACTACAATAGTGGCAACAAAAGATAAAATAGAGGAAACTACACGATTTGGATGAAAATTTGCTAACATATTCCTGCCACCAGCATTTACTCAAAGCTAAAACAATGCTTTCAATAAGTAATGTGACTCCAGTACCACATCTTGCACAACTAACGAAAAGAAAGTTAAAACATCATAGATTGTGACTAAATGTCTTAAAGTAGAATTTTCAATAGTGATGAACATGATAGAATAAATACAACAAAAAATATTTTTAGTTAAGCAAAAGGAAAATTCATAGATTCATTCCATTTGAATACCAGTTTTGTATTAAGTTAGTTCAGAGATTCGAGAACAAAAAGAAGTTTCATAAACACTTAAGAGTTAATAAGCAGAATATGATATTGAGCTCGCAGACAACAATTATACATCAAGGAAGTGAATGTTGAAATACTTGCTAGTTTGAGCCCCACGGTGGGTGCCAAAATGTGAACCTAATTTGGACCTCATTCCAAAATGATCAACACATAGGAGAGTAGTCACGTTAGCAGAGATGAATCAAGCTCCCCATGAAATTCTTAATCACATTAAGACAAGGAAACATGATAAAAAAACATACAAAGAAAGCATGTAAGCATGTAAACATATATAAAATGGATCAAACCACATCTCATAGGGGGATTGGTTCTCCTTGATGTGAAAAGAGAGCCCTTTCCCAATCCCTGATAAGCAAAAGATGCCAACATGATGATGTTGAAAATGCAAGAGATTATGCATCGAACTGTGTTGTAGTAGTGTTGTGTCCAAATTGTGTTGAAATGCTTTGCATTTATAGATTCAAGGTTAGAAGTTTGAAGGATTTGGATGAATGTGGGATCATTCATGAGCCAATCAAAAATTCCACTTGTCAATATGTGAGAGGATGAGGGTTGTGCACATTTTGGTCAATGTGCCAATTTGAAATTTGAATTTTGATGAAATGACATGTTTAGGGGGGATGAAAGAAAAGAGTTAATGCCAAGTTGACTTGTGTAAGAGATGTGTAAGAGCTCATAAATGCCAAGTTGGAGGACAAGTCATTTTAGAGGGAGATTCAAATTGGAGGAATATTCCCTAAAGATGCCATGTTGAGGGAAATTAGAAGATTTAATAAATCAATTAAATGATTTATTTGTGCAAGTGGGAAAAGCTAGAGGATTCAGGTGATTAGGATTAAATTAATCAGGATTTGATTAATTTAATAAGAGATTAGGTGATTTTGACTTTTGACTTATATTTTAGGATTAAAATAAATCAAAATGAGATGAAAATGATTTTAGATTAAATAAAGATTTGTTTTATTTCATCAAAGATGATGATGTTAGTGTTAAATCAAATAAAGATGAATTTATTTAATTTAAATGAATGACTTTAGGAGATTAATTAAATAAACATGTGTAGACATGCAAAATCAACATTATTGATTAAACATCATAGTTGATCATTTTCTTCTCAATTAATTAAATCAATTTAATTAATCAATCTCCTAAAGTCTCCTGATTTAATTAAATCACTTGTATTTAATTAAATGATTAATATTCATTTTCATCTCATTTGATTTAAAATTTAAAACAAAAATGCAAATCAAATGTCACACCACCTAATCACTAGTTTAATTAGTCAAATATTTGATTAATGCTAAGACTAACCCTTGTCCCATCCACTTGCACAATAAATCATTTAATTTGATTTATTAAAACCCTTATTTTCCTCACAAGGCATATTCTCAAGGAATATACCCTCATTAACTCCCTTGTTTGACATTTTTGTCCAAACACATTTCCCCCCAAATCCTTCAACAACATGCATTTATTGCCATTTTCAAAATTTAAATGGGAACATTGGCCAAAACTTGCACAATCATGGGCCAATCACATTGTGACAAGTGGCTCTCTCCTATTTGATGGGATTTAGTCCCACATTCTTCAATTTGGCCTATCCTCTCTTCAAACACAACTATAAGTTCAAGGCTTCTCTCCTTCAAACACAACAACACATTTTATGCAAAGTTACTCTCTACATGTGCGAACTAATTTTTCTCTTCATCACAACATTTTATCATCTCATCTTGCTTATCAGGGTTGGGAAAGGGCCACCTTCTACACAAAGGATAGAACCAATCCACTATGGAATAGGTTTGCATTCATGTTTTATATGCTTTATTTAGTTTTCCTTGTTGTTTCAATGTCTCATTTAGCATGTTTAACTAGATACAATATTTCGTAAGGATGTTCATTTATGTCATGTTGGTTTGTGAGTTTACTAACCATTTGTAGATTTTTGCATCCACAACATGATTTATTTAATTGATGGGTGAATATAAAAATACAAAGAATGCATGATTTCTATTTTGCATGTCTTCAATATTACATCAGCAAAACTTTGGCAAGCCATGAGTTAAATTACACTTTCATTGAAAAATCTTGTTTGGAAGTAGTGTTTGCTTCTCAAAAATTATGACACTATATGCTAGCTCATACAGTCAAACTTGTGGCTAAAATTGATTCTTTAAAGTATCTTTTGAGCAAGGAAACATTAATTGGTAGGTTAGCTAAATGGGTAATGATCCTAAGTGAATTTCACATTGATTATGTGGATTGAAAAGCAATAAAATGGTAGGTCATTGCGGATCAATTGGAAGAAGCAAAACTATAAGTATACCATCCAATGCACATTGAGTTTACTGATGCAGATGTGTTCATAACAACGAATAAGCAATCATGGATGCTTTATTTTGATGGGTCTTACACACAACATGACTCAGGGGCATGAATTATTTTTGTCACACCTCAAGGATATACCATTCCAAAGTCTTATCGATTGATGTTCCATTGTACAAATAACATAGCTAAGTATGAAGCATTGCTAATTGGAATGAGAATTGCATTAGACTGAAGAATCACATAATTTCAAGTTTTTGGTGATTCACAACTTGTCATAAATCAAATAAGTGATGACTATCAAACTAAAGATGACAAGTTAATGCCTTACAAAAATGATAGGGAGGTTGGATGAATCACTCACTGATTCATGCTCTAGGTCTTTCTTGGAAGACCCCTAGGGTGTCTTTCTCCACCACTTGCAACCTATATATAGGATCTCTTCCTTTTTAGGATCCCATGGTTCTCCTTTCCAACCAAACTATCAACAAAGTTCCTTCTCCCAAGTCAAACTTGGTGCAATCTTGTAGCACTAGCCCTTAGCCCTTAAACTGCCTTAAAGGCTACTAATCTCCAATTTCTTGAAATAGTTTTACAGAGGTGTGGAGGTGCTTCCAAAGACTTCAATCCATCCTACTATGGGTATTAGGGATACACCTACCTCTATCTGCAAGTCACTTTCACCAAACCCCTCTATTAGGCCTAGAAGGCTACTAGCCCTATTAGGTCTCCTTCTCTGAGAAATCATGGTTTTTCCCAAAGTCCTTCCAAAGAAACCCCCAATCTTTTCTTGGGATTCCTGGTTCATATGCCCACTTCTCAAGGATTTTTAGGGTCTTGGGCCACAAATGGCCGTACAATGCCCTAACTTCAAAATGAGCAAATCTAGGCTTTTTAAGCCTTTCATGGCTTCTCTGCAACTTGCTAGGGTTTCCCCTCATAGATGGATTGGTAGAGTCTCTTCCTCTTTACCATAGCTTGGTAAGACTCATATCTCCCTTCTCCAACAAGAAATTTGTCAAAAATTTAACACCTCTGTAAATTAAGTGCTCTGCACTATGGTCTTTCCTAACCGGGCTCTTCTCTGGCTCGTCTAGGACAAGACTCCAGCATTAGCTCATGTGCTTTCAGAGACTTTAACTCATACTATATGTAAACCCATGGAGTCTAGTCACTAATCCCAAAGGGCCGTACAATGTTTATGGTGGGAAAGTGAACTAACACTCCATTCTTTACAAACTACCTGGTTCAGACTAGCAATAGTGTAGAAAACAAACTATTTACAAAAAAATGATTAAAGCTAAATTAACAAGCTATATAATGCCACAAATAATTCAAAGAAAAACTACCCTACATCATACATGAATTATAGTGCCAAAATCAATCCATTAAAACATCACTACACTGCAAAAACCAGAAATTTCAAATAGATTTCACATATGCTTTTCTTGATTTCAAAAACTTAAATAGTATGAAAGGATTGCAACCTCACTCCAATGCCGAGGTATCCCATAAATAGGGTCACCAATCAGTTATCCTCTCCCCTTGGGCTCTTCTTGGTCGGTTGTAGCTCTAACTATCAACATTTCAAATGTTACACAGTTGCAAGACAACCTCTTAGCCCTCTTTGCACCTTTCAACAATCCTAAACCTCATTTGAGCTTAAACTCTATTACACCTACTCTGTGGTCAACATGACCTTCATCAAAACACAACAAAAATTCCAAAATAGATTGCTAAGTTTTCCTAGACAGCCTATGGGTGCTCTTGCACCAAAAAACATGGTGGATGATTTCAAGAAGTACTTTGTTGAGATTAAGTTCATGCAAATTCCATGGATTGACAACAAAGTTGTAGATGCTATGGCTACAATTGCATCACTACTACAATTATTAGAGTACCAAGCTCGATATGAATTCTTGGTGGAACAACTATTTTCCCCTGCCTATGACAATTCAAAAACCCAAATCATTTGTCACTTGACTAGTTTTGACTCACGCTTATATGGAAAAATCTATTCCTATCTGAAAGACACTATCTTACCCCTTTATCTGTCTAGGAATTAGAAAATAAATTTTATACACCAATCATCTCGCTATACCCTAATTGTTGATACCTTATACTGATGTGATCTTGATGGTACCCACATTAGATGTCTCAAATGCAATGAATTGGAAAAAGGCCTTACAAGAAGTTCATGGTGGTATTTGCGGGACTCATTCAAGTGGACTAACCTTGGCTAGGAGGCTTATTAGAATGGGTTACTATTGGCCAACCATGGAAAAGGAATCATTCGTCTTTGTGAATAAATGGCTGAAACGTTAGATTCATGGAAATCTGATCCACACTTTTGCTCAGGAACTACAACCCTTCACCACAACATGGCCTTTCACTTAGTGGGAACTGGATCTAGTTGGCAAGATACACCCATCATCATCAAATGGACACAAGCTCATTATCACAGCCACTAAGTACTTTACTAAGTGGATTGAATTTGTTCCCTTAACAATATTTACCAACAAACAAATTTCATCCTTTATTCTGAACTATATGATATGTCGGTATGGCATTCTCAGCTCCATTATCACAGATAATGGAAGACCTTTTAAAAATCAAGATGTTGATGAACTCTGTGAAAGATTTCACATCCAACACAGGTTCTCTATGCCTTATTATCCATAGGGAAATGGCCAAGCAAAAGCTTCAAACAAGACAATTTTGAAGATCTTGAAGAAAATAGTGAATGACGTCGGTTGTGATTGGCATGTCCAATTAAATCCATCTTTATGAACTTACAGAACCAGCATTCGCACACCCACAGGTGCCACCTCATATGCCTTGGTTTATGGGGCATAAGCAATTTTGCCGTTGGAAGTTGAGATTCCTTCACTTCGGGTATCACTAAAGGGACTTGTAACTTATGAGAATTATAGAGTTTCCAGATTGCAAGAATTAGAGCTACTTGATGAGTGGTGACAAAGTGCAGCCAATCACTTGAAGTTTCATCAAAAAGTAATGTCCCACAGTTAGAATCACAGAGTCAAACCATGAACATTTCAAGTGGGTAACTTGGTCCTCAAAGAAAACCCTCACAATCAGTACGATCAGGAAAATAAAGGCAAGCTTGAGCCCAATTGGCTGGGTCCACTCATCATTATTACAACATATGGATCAGGGGCATATCAGTTATCAATGCTAGAAGGGGACCTACTTGAAAATCCAACCGACAACATTCATCTGAAAAAGTTCTATGTTTGAAAAACACAAAAACAACATAAAAAGTCATGAAAAAATCCATAAAAATCAAAAAACGTCCTAAAATTTTTTTTTAAAAAAAAATACATCAAAAATACAAAAACATCAAAAAATACAAAAATACAAAAAAATGACAAAAAATAAAAATCATTGCCTTGGTGAAAACCTAGCAAACAAGTGTCTTGGTAATAATAAAAAAATCTGAAAATCTGAAAAAGTGCAATAAAAACAAATGGTGAAAACCTAGCAAACAGGCACCGTTTGTGATTTAGTCAGCTTTTGCATCTATTAGGATACATTCTGCATTATTCATATCCATTTTTCATTACCATTAATCCATTCCTAGCCATCATATCCACATCATGTGCCCAACATTTCTATGAAACAACAAGGATTGCATCATGGATTGATGATCATTGTCATTCTTAGCAGTAGAATGTATCTTATCGGGAGTCGAAGTACAAAATTGTTGGGGGCAATTAGATTTTGAACCTTTTTGGGAGACAAATGGCAACATGTGTCAAGTATCAAAAGATTAGAACAACAATCAAATATCCAATCAAACCCGATCAAAACAACTATGAGACAGGAAACTAAAACAAATGGGATGATCTTAATCTAAATGAAAAACTTAAAGAATAAGATGAATTGTTGTTTTGACATTTGATGACATCATATCTTTGGAGTGATTCAATGATGTACTGAACTAGAATCACAAGGAAGGAATATGATTTTTCTTTGATTGATGTTTGTAGGCTGATCACTAGTAGTGTGCAAATTTTTCGCGAGACATAGTGACATTTTGAGATTTGCATAGGAAAATGGTTAACTTATGCCTGTTTATGTAAGCAATGCTCAGGTCATCTTGGTTCAATTGTACCTCGATGCTTGTATTAACTTGCTATATCAAACATCATGAAAGTTGTACTCAGGTCATCATCAGTGCTTATATCCCCTTTGATGCTTGTACTAACTTTCAACATATCAAAAGGCTCAATGATGAAAATCAAGCACAAAATTGGTTTACGGAATGACAACAGTGAAATGGTTCATCTAGCATTTTAGGACTGCACATGATATATTTAGATTGCATTCATTTTGTTTTTGTGGTTGTATGATAGATTTTTGGAGGTTGGAAAAGATACATCTCTTTAAGACAAAGATTGAGTACACTTGGAGATTTATTGCATCTCATTTCATTTTTATCATCATTAGTTACAATTCATTTTCATTTGTTACTTTCATATCATTTTTCATTTTCATTTCATCTTACATTATCACATTAATTACATCTCATTTTCGTCTTCATATCATCTTGCATTTTCATTATAAATTTTATATCATTTGTCATATCAAGTTCATCTCATCTTACGTTGCATCTTATTTCACTAATTGGTTGCATATCATTTCATTTCATTTTATATCCGCTTTTAAATCCATTTCATCATTTTTCATCATTATTTGCATTTCATTATTAATTTCATATCATTTTTAAATCATTCAATTCATTTACATCTTATTTCATTAGTGGCATTATCATTATCATTTTACATCATTTCATAATCAATATACATCATTTCATATCATTTTCATATTATCATTTTCAATATACATCATTTCATATCATTTTTATGGAATTAATCATTCATCTCATTTGCATCTTACATATTACTCTCATAATCATATTAAAATATATTTTTTCATATGATCATTTCATATCAATTTTCCACATCATTTTTATCATTATCATTCACATTCTCATTTATCATTTTCATTTTTCATTTAATATGTCCATATCATTGCATCAGTTGCATAATCATACATCAAAAAGAGAAAGACACATTTTTTGCATTCATTTCATACATTTTCCATACATCATATTGAATCATAAAATCATTCACATTGAATCATTTATATATCAAATTCATAAACGTCATTTCATTTATAGATTCATTAAATCATAAACATCATCATCATCAGTATTCATGTCATGTGCATCCATCATCATATCATCATATAAAAATCATCCATGAACATGCATAATCATAAAACAAAATGGCATATAGAAGTAAAAATGTATACATAAACATCTTTCATAGCATAATCAAAGACACATGCATATCAAAAATCATCGATGCATATCATAAACTCATCAAATATAAATGTCCATAGGTACAATGATATCAAATGTCTAAAAGAGATACATAAGATACAATAAAAAGGAGTATACATAATCATCACTGTGGGGCGTCAGTGTGAGGATCATGGCTATTGCTGCCTCACGAGGTGGTAGGTCTCATTGGATCTCTACTACCTGTGGCCCTTATGTCTCGTCCACCTAGCATATGCACACTCCTGGTAGCACTCCTCAAATGTGTATGGATGTGGATGAGGGATCGGGTACCTGACTAGGTGTATGCTATCCTTTTCTCAGGTGGTACCACCTCAAAGTATCTCATTTGATAATACTCCACTTGGCGAGCAATCTCTAAACCCTTTGCAACAACCTCTCCAATAGAGGTACCCTCAACATATCTCAATAATCTCTCAACTAGCCCCTCTTCCTATACACATCTTTGTCTAAAACTATCTTGCTCTGCTATAAGCTGGGCTATCTATGGGTCATGAAGTGGTGGTTCGGCCATCTAAGCCTATAACTATGTGATAGTGGCCTATGCTTGTGCTAGCTGGCTCTAGAGAGCTGGAACCTGTTCCTATAGAGCATCAACCTATCCCTATGAGGGAGCTCTGATAGTAATCCTTGGTCCTAAATTAGTCGGTTTCTCCACCTCTCTCATTGTACGAGGCCTAGTCCTAAATGGTACATCAAAACAAACTCTCCCTCCACCACCCCCGTCATCCCCACTGTCATCATCATCCTCTGAGCTCTCATCCTCCTCCTGCTCATCAATATCCATCGCCACCCCACCTATATCCTCCTCTCCTGCAACAGGTTGCTTTGCCTAACCTCCTCCCAGTCTCCCAATCTATCCTACAACTTGTCCCCCAACCTGTCCTCCTGCCTGTACCCTTGTTTGAACTGTGAGACCATCCAACACTAGAGCTAATTCTCTGGTGCTCGTAGTGGATCAACATCTCAAAATCTTCTCTTGTAGAGCTCAAAAATCACAAAATTCAAATGTACAAATGACAATGACTTTTACCTTTTTCCACCTGTTAAGGGGTAAATAAGGGAGGGTTATTTTTATTTTCACCACGCGGAGTGCTATGTCAGGAGATAAATCGACGAATCTCTTTCTAATGACTCAAAATATTCAAATAATCATCAACATCATCAAATCAACGTGATTTATCTCTCGAGGGGGCATATAGCATCATCACTAAATTTGTCAAAGTTAGGGGAAAATTTTTGTTATCCAAATTTTCTTTGAAGCAATGCGCAAAACACATCACTTCAAAGAGGGAAAAAATGTATACATCTAAAAATGGTCATTATAAATCAAGCTTGTTAATTAATTAAATATGAATTATTTAATTAATATTCTAAAATTTATCTACATATAAATAAATTTAATTATTTATTTATATCATTCACCTTTCTAAATTCTTTTAAATTAATTAATTAAATAAGTTTATTTAATTTTTCCAATTAATTAATTAAATGAATGTCATAATCTATTTTTATTAATTATCATACTATTCTAAGTTTGAGGGTTTAAATTTAAATAAGGGAATATTCCTCCAAACTCATTCTTCATCCCACATTTAAATTAAATATTTAAAATATTTGATTTAACAGTTTTCTCATCTCACATTTAATTAAATATTTTAAATATTTAATTACATTCCTTTTTCATCTCTCACACATAATTAAATATTAATTATTTAATTATGGAAACTTCTAAATTTATTGTCACATGTAATTAAATAAATTTACCTATTTAAAGATTTATCCTCAACTATCAACTAACTCCTCATAATTGAAGTGCACAAATGGCAACTTTCCTTCAATTTTGAATGGAGAAGGTTGTGTAGGAGGAAACATTTCCCTTTATTCTTTCAACCTTCCATCTTTCTATCAACTTCCAAAATCTCTCACCATTCATCTTGAAAGGTTTGATTTCGACCGTTGATCTTTTCCAACTAGATTCTTGCCTCCAAAAATCTATAAATACAACCCATTTGTGAGTTGAAAAGGATCCTAGATTTTGTGAATTTAGTGCATTTACTATAGTTGCAATTTGAATCAATATTTTAGCAATCTTTTTAAGCATAGCATTTCAAGTTCAAAAAATCTTAGTTTTCAATTTCATCTAGCTTAAATCATTTAGCAAATAGACATGCATTTTGCATTAGCTCATTCTCTGAAGTTATCATTCTACCAAGTTGTTGCTAACACCAACGGAGAGCCAATAACTTGCATTGAATCCTTGGGAATAGAGGAGAATGGAATTCTTTTGAAGGAGCTATTGTTTTAGAATTTTTTTTACTTTCAAAATAGTTTCCTTTAATATAATGTTGCATTGGTGTGTTGGTTTATCTTTTTAGTTTATTTCACATATTCTCACACACAATACTTAATGTCTTTTCCCAATACTGTAAACCTTTTCCAATAGCTTGTGATATGTTTTTCTCTTATCTATGACCTGCTAACATCATCCCTCCTTTTAAAATGATGTCTTATCCTCAAGACATAATGCTCAATTAGGAATGAGGTGCTAGTATTGTGTCTTTAGTCTGGGCATCATAGATGTCTAGTGTTCTTGTGCCTACAGTAGTGTACCTATCTATCCTTGGATTCGTGCAAGTGTATGTTCTTCCTCCTAGATATTATCTAGCATTGAAATATTTTTTATGATTTTCTTGGCTTCTTTCAAAATGAGTTGGAGGAATCTTAATTCGCTACTAGCAATCTTCCTTAACTTTTTTTTTATTCATTTACTAGCTCCCTTTGAGTATGGAGTTGTTGTAGATAGATGTGAACATTCTCCACTTGATCCCTTATTTCTCCAGCCAGGTCTTATAGAGGGCCATAGGCCACTTGTGCTATGTGATCTTCAAGTTAAATTATTTGTATGCAAAGGCTCTTTATCATATTGGTCCATTGTAATAAAAATTGGTATAAGAATCAGGCTTCTTGAATGCTGTCTCCCAACTATTTGATCTTTGTCTCTAGTTAGGAGCATGTGGTAGCACATCTCTTTGTGAAATCCTTAGTTTTCTTCTTGATCTTCTCATATGGGCCTCCTTTCTTATGTTGTTCCTTTTAGAGGCCAACTCTATCTCTAGGTCTGCCATGAACTTATTGAGTTGTTTGAACAAGGAGAGAGATGTATCATAGCAAGAATGTGGCATTTCCCCTTAGAGTGTGTCCACAACTTATATTTCATCCACATGTTGTACATGTTCTTATATGTTATCTCCCCAAGAGGTAGCAAGAAAAATTTCACCTAACCTCATCTTTTGAAGAGGTGAGATGCTAGAGAAGTTGTATTGGGACCCCACCATCGACACTTACAATAACTACGAAGATTGAACTATTTGAATTTTTTGGTGTTGTTCCATGAAACTCTTAATTGTAGAGAGAGTATTTGATGAAGTAGATACTTAGATTCAAAATCCTCCTTGTTATTTTCTTATTTTTTGGGGCTTGTAGTTGTTCTAGGAGTGGCCCCTATTTCTTTGGTAGTGTTGTTCACTAGGGTTAAACCCTTGAATTTCTCTTTATTCTTTGTCATCGTCTCATAGATCTTCTAGGTTACCTCATCTATCTCCTTTTGGATGGATTTTTTATTCTATGAATTATCCTCCATAAGTTTTTTGATGCTTTGTTTTGTTTGAAGCTCTTATGCTTGTGGTTGTGTTAGTTCAGTTTTTTGCTCCTTCATGATATTGGGGCTAAGTTTGGAGATTGCTTAATCCTTTATTTTTTCATCTCATCTCAATTCCTTCACCTTCTTTTCTCTAATTGTGGTAGTTATCTATTTTGGGGAGTCTTCCATAGCTTCCTCCAGCCCTTTACTAGATTGGTTGATGTACTAGAGGAGGACTTGTATTATCCTCTCTTTATCTACTATATTAGATTCCTCATATGTCGCAAACATTGTTGTTAGCATGTCGTGGTGGATAATGGAATTTGTAGTGGCCAATTTATTGATGGTCTCTTGTGTTTGTTCTAGAGATTCGTGTGGTTGTTTTGGAGTAGTTTTTGGTTGCTTTGGGGTTTCCTTTGGTTGCTTTGAGTTGGTTGGTGGAGGGGTTACCAAAGTTCATTATCTTCATCTCCTTCTTCTCAAAGGTTGTCGTATCTCTTCTTCCCCTTTTAATATCTCTTCTACCTCTGTATCTTATTCTCTCTATTACTTGGCCATTTACTTAGGCCATGTCTATGTACAATTTTTTTTGGTGGAGTGGTTGGTGATGACTTCCCTAGTATTGATATGGTTGGCATTGCTAAGTAAGTGGGTCCCTTTGACTGAATTCAGCCTAATATTTTGGTAGAGGGTTCAAATGTAGAGGCTAATGAAGCCTCCTGTGTGAATCCCCCATTTGGAATACCCCACTATATGTGGAGTGTTTCTTTATTCTTCTCTAATTTCTCCTTTGTACCCTTCTTGTATCTACTAGATCACTTACCTCTTTTTATATTTTAAACCTTTCTATATTAGGGTCCTTTGGTTTATTGAGTAGGGCGGTTGCATATGCATTTATTTATTTTTTGGTGACCTCATTTGGGAGTTATGGAATCCATGCAGTTTGAGGCTCTACTGCGTCCATGTATATATAATCCTTATCTAATAATTTTTTCATTATGTTAATGCACTAATGTACCAACTCATAGGGGTGTTGGTCCCGAGCTTGTATATGTTCCTAAAGACTTTTGAAGAATCCCTAGTAGGTCATGGTGTATGATTTCTTGTCTAGGAACTGTTGTGTATGTTGCTTGATCTATACCATAATGAGTAGGTAAATTTTCTATACCTTACCTTTAAAGTTGGGAAGATCATTCAATAAATAGAAAATGAGGCATATCAATAATGTTCCAAACAAGAAATGATACTTGGATGCTTTGATTTTGTTGATGTTCTCGATTAAATTTTCTCTCATGACTTCATAGAGGCTGAAGTATTTTCCTTCCACAGTAATTTGGTGTTTGGTATGGATAGTTGTGGTGGTTTGAAAATTGTCCTCATTTACATAATATATCTTAGAAGTGATACCCATGGTGGCATATGAGATTATCTGATTAGTGATTTCCTGAACATTCATACTTCTATCATCAAAATTTTCTTTGGTTATTTTTGTAATTTCTTCACTTTTAGTGGCCTTTTTGGTTGGAATGGCTCCCTTCATGCTTAACCTAGTTACCACATGAATGGCTTCTCTATTTATGTGCTATGGGTTATCTAATTAGATAAATTTTTCATGCACTCTATTGAGTGCTAAAGGTACCCAATCATGGTTGTCATTGAAATTTGGGTAGTCTTTTCAGACATCTAGATTCCTGAATCCTACTTCCTTTAATTGTGGTAGTTACCCACTCTCATTTGGTGTTAGCAAGGTCCTACTGAGCTCCTCAAACTTGGTATGGTCGAGCTCTACAATTTTCTCATGAATGTATTTCCACACATATTCTAAATACATCACATTGATGGGTATGTTGGAGAATGCCCCTTGTTTGTTGACTCCCATGGGTTTGAAGGGATGTTTCTTATACTTTTGTTGGGATTTCTCTGAGATTTCAATGAAATTAGGGGTATCCATTTTCATGTAGAGGAAATTTTTGTATTACAAGGTAGCTACAAAAGGCTCAGTGAATACTTAGCACATAAATAGGTAAAGGTCATAATTAGCTTATGTGAGGAATAAATGGAGAAGTGGTATTATATTGGTGTATTCATGGATGGAGGGTTCTGAAAGGACTATCCAACCAGGCAGCCTTGATTTCACATAGTGGAAATAACACAAGAAATGCTCAACAAACATGAACTATCATTGATTCAATAACTTACAATATTACATGCATCACATGACATATATGTGGGATGACTAGGGCTCACAGGCCTATTGTAAGATCATTACATATATTATGATTGGTGAATTGCCTTATTACATTCCACAACCTAGAAGTTTAGATCAAACTATGTATCTCTTAACTAATGAACTCATGAACAGATTGATTTCCAATTGATTATAAATGGTTTTAAATATGAATCTCTAGCTCCATTTATGATTGGCATTGGCCTCAAGGGCTTATAACCCCAAAGCAATATCAAACATGTAGGTCATCCAAGAACATGTAAAGATAACCCATTAGGAAATGGAAAATCATTATGGATTTGGAGGAAACATTTGAAGGGTTATCTCTTCCCTTTGATGATAGTTATTGTACAATTATTGTCAAACCATCTCTATCTTTTGATATTGTTCAACATTATTTTCCAGTGGTACCTTGTTTGTCACCTTCTATTGTGATTGGGCATATTTCTAACTGGTTCGTGGCATTATCTTTCAAGGTCTTGGTGACACAAGTATGTTTTAGAGACATTATCATCCTACATTTGGATTTCACTTGCTAATTCCCATCAAGAACAGGAAGAACACCTGCATTTCTATTTGGTTTTGTTTATTACAAAAGGGAGATAAGTTGTTTGTTGACATTGGATCATGTCTTGTCTTTAGGCACTTACTGGTGCAGAGAACCCCGACCCTTAAATTATAATAACTTAGGCATTTAGCATTTCGGGGGACCATGTTAAATGGTTAAGAATGTAAATTTGCAATGATAGATTCATACAAAAGATTGAAAAACAGTTGTAACCGAATGGGCATATCGGGTAGGGAACGACTTAGTTAACTACCTTAGAATCTCTTTTAAGAGAGAACATGTGTAGCCAAATAGAGGGATAGAGAGGGAATAGAGAGAGTGCGGATAGAAAAAAAAAGGAGAGAGTAACGAAAAGGGAGGAGAAATCGGGCTCTCTGGCCTAATGTACAACTATTTGTAGTATTAATATTTGATTATTTTTTAGGAGACGCTGTCTTTCCCATCGTATCTCTTTCTTTTCCCGGTTCATTGTTTTGCAGATTATTAATACAGTGTAGTTTTGAAGAGTTTGTTATTTGTGGATTGTGTTAAAAGAACCATTGTTGGTTATGGCATGGGTTCTTTGTGACAGTCCCAAAAGGCTTACGTTCTTTCCCTATGAACCACATCATGGGTGAGCTCTACCATTGTGTGGAGCAGAGTGGTTGGTTCGGTGTTGAACAACCTAGAGGTGGCAGATAGGTTCGGCCTTTGGGAGCATAGAGGTGGTAGACAGTTTGGAGGAAATGGAGTTTCCATCCCATGCCATGGAAAACTCACAAAGTCATGTTAAATAGTGATTTAAAAGTCTGGTTATCAGTTTCTTTATGCCAATGTTGGTATGGAACGGGTTCCTGATGACAATCTAAAGGGAACAGGAGAAACGGTTCCAGTGGATAGGGTAGACATATAACTAAATGTGAAATGCAGTCCCACAAGGCTTACATTGTGGCTCGGCATTGGACAAAGAGAAGGTGGTGAACAGTCTTGAGGAGAAGGATGGTGGACATGCTATCCATGTTCTTGCTCGGGTTCTTATGGATAGTCCTGTTCTTTATGACCTTATGGAATTTAAAAAATGGAGTTTCGAGGACAAGTTGGAGGCTATGTGGAACGACTATGGACATAAGCTATTATGTGAGGACCCACAAGAAGCTTGACAGTGGTGTCCATGCTGTGAGGACCCACAAGAAGCTTGACAGTAGGTGTCCATGCTGTGAGGACCCGCAAGAAGCTCGACAGTGATGCACTTTCTCATTGATCAGGAGTGGTCAGTAGTGTAGACATGTAAAACTAACATCATGCATCTCGCTCTAACTCACATTTGGTTTTGCTATTAATCAGTCAAAAAAATTTATTGATTAATTCCCTAAGGTTCATCATATTTAATTAAATAAATCAAACTATTTAATTAAGTCCTAAGGTTCTTCTTATTTGATTCAATAAATCAAAATGATTTAAATCAAATTTCAACTCCTAAAATCCTCCAAGTTAATTAATCTAAATTAATTAGCCTCTAGTCATGATCACCTATTCTCCAGCTTTTAACTCAACTAGAGTCAAATCTAAACTCTCAACTAACCCACCCACTTGCACCAATAAATCAATTATTTGACTTATCAATTCTTCTAGTTACTTTCAAAAGGGCATCAAGATGGAATATCCTTCCAATTTGAATCTTCCCTCCATATGAATTTTCCCTTCCAACAAAGCATTAAATGCTCTTACACATGTCTCTTGCACAAGTCAAAATTGGCATTTATTGCACCTTTCATCCCCCCTAAACTTGTCATTTCATCAATATTCAAATTTGAAATTGGCACATTGGCCAAGACTTGCACATTCCTCACCCTCTCACACCTTGACAAGTGGCATCTTGTCATTGGTCCATGAATGATCCCACATTCATCAATTTGACCTCTCCTCTCTTCAAGTTCAACTATAAGTTGAAGGCTTCTCTCCTTCGCAACACAATTTACAACAACACTTTTTCATGCAAGGTTACTCTCTTCATTTGAGAATCAATCTTGCTCATCACAACAACACACAACACTTTCTCATTGCAAGGTTACTCTCTGATTTTGAGAACTAATCTTTCTCATCATTTGACAATCTTGCTTATCATGGATTGGGAAAGGGAAGCTTCCTACACAACTAAGACAAAAACAGGACCAACGACAAGTGTTGTTGGGTCAGTGGCAAACACAAGCATTACTCGCTCAACAAAACTTGCAACAGATTCCCACTACAATTGTTGAAATCAAAAATCAAGATCAATATATCAATGAATACTTTGAAGATGTTTTTACCCCATCTGATGATCAACTCACCATACATCAAGAGCCGTTTTTTAGTCATAATCAAGACCCCTCCTACAAAGATCTATTTCAAGGAGTGTTGATGTTATTTGATACTATTGACATAAGCTACGATCCATCCACCAATGATCATATCAAAAATGTCTCTAAATTGCCTTATGAGTTAGAGGACATAGCTCAAGAACATATTCCAAAGCATGATCAAAATATTCCATCAAGGTCTAGCAATGGCCCTTCCAACAACATAGTGACATCCTTTGACCTCATGGTTACAGAAATTGGAGGAACCCCTAGCTCAACATTTGATCCAAATCCACTCAAAGCTCAAGATAATATTGAGCTACTTCCCAATAACGATGTCCAAGAACCCACAATAAGCAATCCATCCTTTGAAATTGACCCATGTCGAAAACTTGATCCAAAGCATGTTGAAAATAGTTCTAAAATCACTCAAGATTGAGAATTCGTATCTCCAAGATACTACAATGATCTAATGGGCACTCTTCTATCTATACAAGAGGTCACAAATGATGATCATATCCATATAGCACATACTCCTCCATCTACCCATGAGATGCTTTCTTTGGATGGACACGTAGATGATATTCATTTAAACCAAGAGTCTCATACTCTTGACATCATTACCAAGGAACAAGAGTCTCCTACTCTTAACATTTGTGCACAAGACCAAGATATGGAAAAATTTGGAGACATATCAGAAATGGGTCATGAAGAAGGCTTCTACAGAAGCTGCAAATCAAAAACATCATATGAAAGCATATCAAGAATGAATCATGAGGAGGACTTTTACGAGGACAGTGAAGCATCAACACTCCTTGAAGAAGCACTACAATCTGATATTTCAAAAGATCAAATTAAAGATATCAATCAGGAAGATCCTATCACTTATAAATTGGGATCAGTTACCTTTCTTAGAGGAAGTTATCTCATCAATAAAGAAGCTGACACTTTTGAAGGTCCAAAATAGAGCACAAAAGGATTAGCACCTTGTTTCCAAGGTCAATCATATCCTATTGCAAATAAGTTTTTTCAGCAAATGAATTATTAAGGAAGAGGGTTAGGCCTACATGAACAGGGTATCCTGGAACTAGTGGAGATTATTGCCAATCCTAAACATCAAGGCCTTGGTTATCGACAAACAAGGGATATGAACATATTAGTAATAATTCCACAAAACCAGGGGCAACTTTGTCTTGAGAAAATGTCAACATAGGGAGCACGAAGAATCCTTATGATGAAACCAATGCCAATACTACAACCCGCCACATCATGAATCTTCATCCACCCATCACCCCATCCACAAATTGGGACCAACAACAAAAGAAATATTTGAATCAAAGCACAAAGAACATCATTAAGGAAAAAGAAGTATTGAAGCATAAAGAACAAATCAAATACATATGGATACCAAAAATTACAAAGAATGACTATCCCTATCAAACTCAATCAGTCAAAGAAACTATGGGGAAAAATCAAAAAGGGAAAAGTATCCATCAAAGATGTCTAGAAAAGCAAGAACATGCTTCTAAAGCAACGTACAAAGTGTATCGAGCTGCTGGTCCTAATTCCATGCACACTTCCGTATCCACCCATCATTTCTCATCTTCCCAAGTTTGGAGAGTCAGAGGTTCCAAACTGTCGAGCAATCCATCTTTTATATCTAAACACACTCCATCCATGCCTCCACACATAATATCCAATTCTCACATTGATCATGTGTTGGCAACGACCCTTCATCATAAGGATTCAGAAGGCACTCTATCGCGATGTGCGCACAAAGACAAAGTTAACTCCGGTATCACCAAAGCAGATCAAGGATCTCAAAAGTTGCTTTCAAGTGCACGTGTCTTGACAAAACAACTTCTTCAAGCAGGCTACTGATGGCACGTTATGACAAGAGCATCAATGTCAATAGTACTAGGTGATTCAACATCAGCTTAAAATATCTCAGAAAATACAAAAAATCATAAAAAGGTCTTGAAAAATTGGTCACCTTGATGAAAACCTGGCAAACAGGCGTCTTGGCGACAACAAAAAAATCCAAAAAAATTAGAAAAAGGATTGAAAACAGTAAAGAAAAAAATCGTCCTCTAGCGAAAACCATTTCGGTGGCGCTTTGGATAGGTACCATGATGAAAACCTAGCAAACAGGCATCATGTGTAGAATTGAGCATCTACGTGCGCCAATTCAGGAGAAAGCATCTTATCGCATCCATAATAAAGCCAACATTCCATCCATATCATCCGTTTATCCAGGAACCACTTATCCTTGATCCATTTTCATATATTTGCATCCATCTTCCACCTTATCTAGATTTTGATAAAGGTTTGGTAAACGGTTTACACTCGCTTATGGTAGTCATCTTGACATGGGTCATTTTCACTAATCCCATCCTACCCAACATTATATGAGCCTTGAAGCATTATCCAAATGAGAATCCTCTATTTTGAACACCCTTATCTTATCGCAAGATAATCCATATCCATTCCACCCATGGTCATTCAAACATTGCTAGACACTAGGGGCAGATATTTGCATCTTACTTTAGGAATAAATCTTGATATCCTCCAGCTTATGTGGTGATCTAAAAATTTGCAAAAATGAAATCAAATTGGTCAAGGCATTTGTGAACCAAAAATCCAAATCACTAGCCCATGGCATATTTTGATGGAAAGACGTTCCTTATCAAGCTTTATCTTTCATCGAATATCAATCTGAATAATTAATATCAGTCGCATCTAATGCGCATGTCAGTGTCACATCGAAATCATCAAAGCTATTTTGTTCCAAATCAAGTTTCATCAATCTTGATCAATCGAATCCAATCAATCATCACTTTGTTTGACTTAACACACTTAGTCAAACTATCATCTTGTACATGAGTTTACTCTAGGATAACACAACTTCCTTGGATTTATAAGTTCATTATCATCTTTGTTTGGCTTGACACACTTAGCCAAATTATCAAATCCAAAACCACCTCTTCTGACTTGACACACTTAGTCAAACCATCATCTTGTGCACGAGTTTACTCTGGGATAACACAACTTCTTGGAATTTACAAGTGCATTATCACTTTTGTTTGACTTAACAAACTTAGTCAAACTATCAATTCATCAATCTGATTAATCAACATTAAGCTTGGTTTTCAACAAAATCCCAAAACAGAGCACTGATATCATCATGCATAATCATATCTAAATCGTCAAAATCATGCGAAAAATCCAAAAACATCAGAAAAATCAATCTAAAAATCAAAAACATCCAAATCATCCGAAATCCAAAAAACATGTCAAAATATCAGAAAATCTTCAAAAATTTCATGATCAAGTCTTGTCAATTTTTCACCTTGTCAAACTACATCGTCTCTAAGCTTGAACATAGGCAAGGTTGATCTTTGACCATCCCCCGAGACAGTTAGGGTCAGTCCTTAGGCATCCGTCGCATTGGCAATTCGTTTGCCCATCTTTTTCACATTTTAGGATTTTAGGCATCCGTCGCAATGACATCCTTTTGCCCATCTAGTTAGGCGTCCATCGCAGAGGCATTCGTTTGTCCATCTTTTTCACATTTTAGGATTTTAGGCATCCATCGCAATGACATCCGTCTTCCCATCTAGTTAGGCATCTGTCGCAGACGCATTCTTTTGTCCATCTTTTTCACATTTTAGGATTTTAGGCATCCGTCGCAATGATATCCGTTTGCCCATCTAGTTAGGCGTCCGTCGCAGGGGCATTCATTTGTCCATCTTTTTTACATTTTAGGATTTTAGGCATCCGTCGCAATGGCAATCCGTTTGCCCATCTATCTCATTAGCAGTCAAGTCAATTGGAGTCCGAACTATGTCGTCTCTGAGCTTAAACGTAGGCAAGGCCATCCTTGATTGGCCCCCGAGACACAAAATCCAAAAACATTCATAAATCTTGAAAATACCAAAAAACATTTGTAAAATATCTCAAAAATTCCAAAAATAGCCTCAAAACATCTGAAAAAACCCAAAATGGTGCACCTATCCCATCTCGCTTTCACCCACAATAAGCATCACTCATAATAAAACAGTCATCACTTTCACCCTTTGGTGAGTCAATCAGAAGCAAGTCTAGCAGGTTCCAAAGTGAACACCCTAATCGTCAAAGTTTCAAGCCTAAGTCAGTAAGTCAACAAGTTGGTCAACTCAGAGTATCAATAGCTTATCACCCAAATCAGTCCCATCAAAACCTTGATCACAACATGTCCTAGGATGAAGCTTTCCTGTGATGGACATAAGCATCAGGTACCCCACAGTATTTTAGCCTTGGCTAGCAGTACGAAGAACATCAGCTTGTTTGTTTATTTTATCTTGGTCTTATTTAGACTTATCTTATTTTGCACTCATTCCAAGGACCTCTCGATGATGCCTAAACAAAACAAGTTTAGAGAGAAAGGAACGGGGCAATGATCATTATCTTTTTATCTGTTGTGATTGTTGGATATTCTTGTAAAATAACTTTGTCATGCATACTTTGTTTTGTTTGTAGGAAGGATGTTTTAGGTATCTTGTTGACCACATAAGAAGGCTTGCCTTTTTATGTTTTGGCCCGAGATGTCTGGAATATCTGAACTACATTCTGAATAAGGTTATGTTTGCCAAGTGTGAACAAGAGTACTCCTATCTGTTTGATGAGTCAAAGTCCATCACACTAGGTGCCACGCCATCCTGATTCTTAATACCTTGATGCATCACATCTATGTGTGTTATCAAACATAAAGAAAGGTACGCTCTTTCCCATCCTTGGATAAGCAACACATCATCATCATTCATCATCATATCTAATAAAGTCTCGACGACTAATGGACTTATTGGACTTCTACATTCTTCTTGAATTTAAGGGTTGATCCCTTTCATTCTTCTATCCTCTTTCATGCTAACAATGCATCCATGTTGCATCCATGTTAAATTCATCCTCTCATCTCGCATAATCATGCCATATCCATCTCATGCATAATCACATCACCTCATTTTCATAATCATTTAAGTTGTTTAGGATAATATAAATTTGTTATTTTAAGCATCTTCCAAACATCTCATTTACATCATCATTATCGTATAGTCTAACCATCCATACATTCATTTTGAACCTCTTTGTCGCGAGATCCACCTCAATCTTTTTGCTCGATCTCTCGAGGGGGCAAGGTACTAACATACTTATTTTCGCTGAGGCATCTGAAAAAATCATAAATTTTTTAATTTTGATGTCGGCAGCATCATTCTTTGAACCAATGCAACAAGTACATTGCTTCAAAGAGGGGCAAAACGTAGACATGTGAAACTAACATCATGCATCTCGCTCTAACTCACATTCAATTATGTTATTAATCAGTCAAAACAATTTATTGATTAATTCCCTAAGGTTCATCATATTTAATTAAATAAATCAAATTATTTAATTAAGTCCTAAGGTTCTTCTTATTTGATTCAATAAATCAAAATGATTTAAATCAAATGTCAACTCCTAAAATCCTCCAAGTTAATTAATCTAAATTAATTAACCTCTAGTCATGATCACCTATTCTCCAGCTTTTGACTCAACTAGAGTCAAATCTAAACTCTCAACTAACCCACCCACTTGCACCAATAAATCAATTATTTGATTTATCAATTCTTCTAATTACTCTCAAAAGGGCATCAAGATGGAATATTCTTCCAATTTGAATCTTCCCTCCACATGACTTGTCCCTTCCAACAAAGCATGAAATGCTCTTACACATGTCTCTTGCACAAGTCAAAATTGGCATTTATTGCACCTTTCATCCCCCCTAAACATGTCATTTCAACAATATTCAGATTTGAAATTGGCACATTGGCCAAGACTTGCACATTCCTCACCCTCTCACACCTTGAAAAGTGGCATCTTGTCATTGGTCCATGAATGATCCCACATTCATCAATTTGACCTCTCCTCTCTTCAAGTTCAACTATAAGTTGAAGGCTTCTCTCCTTCACAACACAACAACACTTTTTCATGCAAGGTTACTCTCTACATATGAGAATTAATCTTGCTCTTCCTCACAACATCACTATCATCATCTTTCATTTGGCATATTTTGCTTATCAAGGATTGGGAAAGGGCTCTTTCACATATTCAAAGAGCACCAATCCACTATGGGATAGGAATGATTCATGTTTTTGCATTATTCTTATTAGTTGCATTGTTAACATGATTCTAAATTTCATAGAGATGTTTGAGTTTGCTGATTTAAATTAACTTGTGCTAACAACATGAACTAATTTAAATCCATTTGCAGATTTTAGCATCTACAAGTAGTGGTTAGGAGTTGTCAGGCATATGGAGATGTTTTGGTGGTGAGAAAAGTAAGAAGGTGTTGAAGCTGCAGGAGTATCCAGAAAGTTTGAATTTGTTTGTTTTTCAGTTTTACCGCATCAGAATGGTATCAGAGCCAGCGAAAGGTCTGGCGATGATTGAGAGTTTTATATCAATGTATAGGTAGAAGAAAATTGAAGCAAAAGTACAATGATGAGAAAATGTAAAGAACTGGAAATTCTTTTGGTGACCATTGTTGTGTTATTTGACATGTTTGGGTTGTAGGTGTGCTTGGACCATCTAGCTGCAAGTAGGAAAGAAGTTCCTGAAAGAGTTTGTGGGCAGACAAGAGAGATCTGTCTTGACCATTCTCCAACAAAGACACGCCTGGAGTAGGGTGCCCAAAGCAACCACTAAGAGACGGTGGTAGGTGCATCACCAGAGTCTACTGATTGGGTAAGATGAATGGTATTGGTTTTGGTAGGTCGATGCAACCTTGAGAGGGATGGAGTTGAGCATCACTAAGAGCAGTAGCCTGAAGATACTCCACTGATAGGAAGTTTCAACCTAAGGAGAACTCCCCTCATGGGAGTCTATCACCATTCCAATTCTTGACGATTGCAGATTGAAGAGTGATGCTGAAGCCAGGAGAGTTGCAGCCACTTTGTGTTGCAGGTGCATTTCCAAAGACTAGAAATATTTTTTTGTTGGTTGGTTGTATGGTGCAGAGCACCCTGACCCTTAAATTATAATAACTTAGGCATTTAGCATTTCGGGGGACCATGTTAAATGGTTAAGAATGTAAATTTGCAATGATAGATTCATACAAAAGATTGAAAAACAGTTGTAACCGAATGGGCATATAGGGTAGGGAACGACTTAGTTAACTACTTAGAATCTCTTTTAAGAGAGAACATGTGTAACCGAATAGAGGGATAGAGAGGGAATAGAGAGAGTGCAGATAGAAAAAAAAATAGGAGAGAGTAACGAGAAGGGAGGAGAAATTGGGCTCTCCGGCCTTTGGCCAGAGAGCTATTTAATGTACAATTGTTTGCAGTATTAATATTTGATTATGTTTTAGGAGACGTTGCCCTTCCCATCGTATCCCTTTCTTTTCTTGGTTCATTGTTTTGCATATTGTTAATACAGTGTAGTTTTGAAGAGTTCATTATGTGTGGACTATGTTAAAAGAACCATTGTTGGTTATGGGATGGGTTCTTTGTGACAGTCCCAAAAAGCTTACGTTCTTTCCCCGCGAACCACATCATGGGTGAGCTCTACCATTGTGTGGAGCAGAGTGGCTGGTTCGGCATTGAACAACCTAGAGGTGGCATATAGGTTTGGCCTTTGGGAGCATAGAGGTGGTAGACAGTTTGGAGGATATGGAGTTTCCATCCCATGCCATAGAAGACTCGCAAGGTCATGTTAAACAATAAGTTATAAGTCTAGTTATCGATTTCTTTATGCCAGTGTTGGTATGGAATGGGTTCATGATGACAGTATGAAGGGAATGGGAGAAACGGTTCCAGTTGACAGGGTAGACACATAACTGAATGTGAAATGCAGTCTTGCAAGGCTTGTGTTGAGGCGCGACATTGGACAGAGAAAAGGTGGCAAACAGTCTCGAGGAGAAGGACGGTGGACATGCTATCCATGTTCTTGCTCGAGTTCTTATGGACAGTCCCGTTCTTTATGACTTTATGGAATTCGAAAAATGGAGTTTCGAGGACAAGTTGGAGGCTATGTGGAACGACTATGGACAAAATCTATTATGTGAGGACCCACAAGAAGCTTGATAGCAGGTGTCCATGCTGTGAGGACTCGTAAGAAGCTCGACAGTGATGCGCTTTGTCATTGATCAGGAGTGGTTAGTAGCGGTCAGGAGTTGTTAGGCGTATGGAGATGTTTTGGTGGTGAGAAAAGTAAGAAGGTGTGAAAGCTGCAGGAGTATCCAAAAAGCTTGAATTTGTTTGTTTTTCAGTTTTACCGCATCACTTACCATTTTTGTAGGTGACTACACATTGTGGGGCCCTATATAGTCTCTCTCTTTCCCTCTTATGGAGGGGCTATTGATTGTATATACATGATCTATGTAGTTCTTCAGGGGTGTGATTGAGTCCTCCATCCATGCATCATTTTTTTTCTTTTCTCTCTTTTGGAGAGAATCTTTTTCCCACAAGATTTTCCTCCTTTTCTTCAGTTGTGAGAGATTTCATTTTTGCATTGTAAATGGGAAGCTAACATGGTTGTGTAGCTGAGACCCATATTGCATCTTCATTCTCCCTAATTTTGCACTTAAGGGGGGGTGTTGTGTAGTTGAGACCCATATTGCATCTTCATTCTCCCTAAGTTTGCACTTAAGGGGGGCTGTTAGTGTATTAAGTTTAATTTATGGATAATTACTGTATTGGTTTTATTTCTCGTATCGGGTAGTTGTTTACCCATCACCTTTTTTCACAACTTTAAAAAGTCTATATAGTATGTATTTTATAACATCTTAATCTATTCACTCTTTTTTGGTGAAATAGCATTTGGTTCTCTTTATTCGTCAAAGTTCTTTGTTGTAGATGGTGCTCCTAGGAGGTGGTTGACACCAACACATAGTCTTAGACTACTCCTTTGAGTCTAGAGTTGTCATTGTGCATAATGGAATTCTATTATTTGTCTTGTCCAATGCACCTCTATGTCTTCTACCTATTTTGATAATCATGGTATTTAAGAATACCTTGATAGATTATTTGTTATATTGCAAGGATACAAGTTCTCTAAAGTCAACCATTAGAAAGGTGCACAAAGATTCAATAATAACAAACAAGGACTCTAGAATGATGTATGCAAATTCTTTACTCATTTTTAAAACATAAAATGATATGTCACTACTAATTACTCTTTCAATATTTTAGGATAAGAGTGAATATATGTATTATAAATGTTTTTAAAATGAATTTTTGAATGTTTTTATACTAGCACATAGCATCAAATTTTACCAAAAATATTATTAGTTACCTCAAGACAAAAAGACAAAGAACAATTGCCTCATGACCATATAAATATTTGAAAGTTAGTAAATAATCATATTTAACTAGCTTATTTAATTATATAAGAGTAGGTGCATAAATGGATATATAAACAAGACACATATATAATTATATGAGTATATAAAAATACGATAGATATTAGATATATATAAATATTTATATACAAGAAAATAAATAAATTAATTAATTAACCTAACTTTAGAATAAACTATACTATTTATAAATACGACATTTCGTCAAATTAACCACATAATTAAATTTCACCATGTTACTAAGTTAATCATCGTTCTTAGATAGACACAGGTCTAGACTAGCATGTTCCACGTCTTCTGGTACCGATGTGGACTGCATAATTAGTCTTTATCCCCTTGCTTTTTTTTGTTCTTTTATAGTATTCATAACATTGGGGCCTTGTACTGTTTTGAATTTTCTCCATAGCAGAATGTCCCTTTCCTTGGCGGCCTTCTTGCGCTCAGCACTTGAAGGTGAGTTTCGGTCGATATCAGGGGCAAGAAATTTCAAATTGGCACATACATAACACTAAAGTCTATTGACGCTCATTCGCACCTTTTTAGCTCCTTGCAACTAATTCAAGGCAGCTTTATAATTCAACTGTATAAGGTCCCAATATAGAAGTTTCGATGACAATGAAATAGTCTGGTTACACATTTGATATTAAGATAGAAGAAAACAGAGACCCAAAATAAGTAGGTCGTCTAATAATAATGGTTACAGATTTAACAGTTTTTATTTATTTTTGGTGGGGGGAGGGAAGGAGGGCGAGGGTGGTCTGTTCTTTATTACACTACCTATTATTTTTGGTAACGGGTGACATTTCACCTTCTTAGTGATGTGTCGGTTTGTCATCGAGATTGTAATGCGCTGGTTGATTTGTTGACATTACGAGAGCATTGCCTGTAGTGACACCATGTGGCGTGGAGGTTTGGTGCTGACACTGACCTTTCCCGAAGGTCTCTTTGTTGGCATACAGCTCAGAGAAGCAAAATGGTGAAGCTCTGGATTCCATATGTCTATATATTCTTTAAGCTATTTAGAAAATGAAAGAACAAAAAAATCCTAACAATTGTTTGTGAAAATGATAAGATTAATGACATAATAAGATGATTAAGAATAATGAAAGCATCAACCACATAATACAATTGCTGAAGAAAACAAATAAAGCTCTGGAATGGATGCAACCGATTGCATATCACCATACCATTGTTAAAATTTCTAGATTCATTGCTTAATCTGGATCGGAATTTTTGCAGATTCCAGAGTCTTTGGCAGACAAGAATGGATCTTAAAATTGAAGCAGTAAAAGAACTTGATAAAAAGCTAGCTACCTATATGGTTGTGCTTTGCAAAGCAAGCCCATATTAATGAAATAATATAACTATACAACCGAATCCAGTTAGACATACGAAGTCCCTGAATTGAATAATAACCTGCAGTTGCTGACAATAAAAAAACACCGATTCGATTACTTTTCGTCTTTTTTCTTTGGGTCACTTGTATAAGTAGTGTTACAGAAAATATCAAACTGGGGGTTGCTTATTATTGTCAGAAATCACGAGAAATTGCAGGACATCTACCTGTGTAGTAAGAGAAGCGATGTAATCGGCTGTTTCTCTAAGCAAGCAGGAGGTGTCCATTGATTTCCCACCAGGCACCAGGCTTTGCAGCTGCTTTGTACGCTTTTTAACTTGCCTTGCACGCGATGAGGTTGCAGAACCCATTCTCTTAGAGCACAACAGTCTGTATAATGATTTGCTATACTTGTTTCTAAATTCATTAGAACTCGCGTGTTGGTGCTGATGGGCTCGTTTGAAACGGGAACAGCACCTCGCCCTTTGAGCAATTAGGGCTTGGAACTTCTTAAGCCCCACGATTTTTCTTAGTGGAAGCTTGTTTTCCTTTTCACCAGAGATTCTATTGAGAAGGGCGCGGCTCCATGCTGCGTGGTTTACAGTGAGAGCAAGGGATACATCCGCTGCCAACTTAATATTGCGAGCTGAGCGTTCAACTTGTTCTTCAGAGCCTGGATTGCTGATGGTGGGGTTGTTAAGGGCTTTCAGGGCCCCAACAAGGCGCTTCAGATATAGATTTCTCAAGGTCAAATCTCCACTTGAATTCATGGTAACGAAATATTAAAAAAGTTATTGCTAATCAGAAAGAATAATAATCTCGACAACAGTCTGGCCTAAAAGCTTAGCCTTACATCGAAAAACATATCATAGAGCTGTGCAGGGAAAGACAAGGAAATCTAGCGTATCAGAGGAAAAGCATTGGCCCAGCACGATCGAAGAATGCGTGCGTGTGCAGCAGACTGCGACAGGTTTATACACCAAGTCCGACAGAGAATGTAAGGCCTTTAATGGCGGTTTTCAAGAACAAAGTACTTGGCAAAATATTTTAAAAGAAAAGGACTGCATGAAGTAGGTTGTGCAAGGAAGAACATGCTATCACACACTTCTTATCATTTCTCTTCTAACTATTGGAGAAATTTTGTCTCTGCTACCCAAAATAACAACTGTTTACCCTTTCGTTTACGAATATTATTAAGAATAGACTGTTGATTTTACGTTTGCTGGCTTCTTCCCATCTAAAGCAACCTTTTGAAATGAAATTTTAGTTTAGAAGAGGAAGATGAGCAACCACCATCCGACGATAGTCGAACCTTTTGGCGTCCCAAGCACGTTAGTTTTTTAAAATTTCAACGCACTCATAATCAAACATTGATGCCTAACGACTCCAGCTAGATTGTTGATAACTCTGACGTTATTAATGTAGAACATTTTTTCATAGCCTTTAGATCTATTAAAAACAATCATAAATAAAATTCAACTGTAAGTAAGTTTAAGTAAGTTTTATTTTATATTAAATATGATTTACTATAACTTTCTATTTGTACTATTATATTGTTGGTTGTATATAAATATCTCAATAAATTCACAAAATTAATTTATAAAAAATATTGTAAAAAGAATTAGTATAATTCAAGATATTTCTATTATGTATAATCTTGTTAGTATGTAGTAAAGGAAATTTAATAGTTACACCATTTTTGTAATTAAAAATAATTATATAAATAAATTATGTATATATATTTTCTAGAGGTTTTATTATATCTTATTTATTTAATGCTTGTATGATGAATTTATTACTATTATTTATGCTTAGTTAAAATTGTAAAAGATTATAAGGAGAAATGAACATAAATTAGAAGATGTTAAACATATTGTCAATCATTTATAAACATACTTAGATATATGCTAAAATATTATAAAATTATAGCTAAAGCACTATAAGATTGGAGTTCCACTTAGATTATGTTGTGATTATAAACTATTTAAAAATAACATTAGAAATTCATATTATGTAATATAAACTAAAATTATGTGGTTCATAAAACATTTAGTTATAGTTTTAGATTTTTAATAATTTTGTCAATAAGAATTCTAGATATTAGATGGTTTATTAAATTTATCTTATCTCTATTCACTCTTCCTTAAAAAATGTTGTTAATTTTTTTTATTCAATATTCTACTTTGTGTACATGTTATTATTGAATTAAACTTTAAGAATATATCACATAAATATAATCTAGTAGTAGAAACAAAAGTCTTAAATTTCACCATGAATTACAAAAATATAACAACAGTAATTTTTTTATCTTAAGACTATTATTGTGAATAATTTTTATAAAATTGATTATTTATGTGAGGTTCAACCCACATTTATTTTTTTGTAGGAAATTATGAATTAAGTGTAATGAATGATAACTTTGCATCATTGAATGGTATATAGATCTTTAACAGTGTGATTCTCGGTCACAAAATTAAGACATGAATATTTTAACTTACATTCACTAAGAAATTATAAAAAAAGGTATTATTCTTGATCTAAAATATCATAGTAAGGTGGCTACCATAAGAACTATATGTAACTTGTTGTCTTGGATTACTAAGAACATTCATAGATTATCTGTCTCTATCTATTCAATTATTTATTGGAATAATAGTAATTGGCATAACTACATGATCTAAGTTAATCTATTATCTAGATGAGCATCTAATTAATTTTTGGTTACATTAGTTATTTAGACAATGGTGTTATTTAGAAATATTATAGTGAGAATCACAAATATTTGTAAGTATGATATAAACTTGTCACATTTCATAATAAATAAATTTTTAAATTAATTACACAAATTTCAAGAAATCTTGCATAAGCATCAACATTATTCTATGCTACTAGACAAGCACTTGTGACACTATGTACTATCACACAAGAACTTTTGAGAATACATTTGATTATACAATATAGTAGTTATAAGTGTTATTGATGTTTTTGCATACTAGTTTGATGTGTTGTGACATGGTAAACATTTTTTTTGTTAGAATATTCTGTTATATTTTTTATTTCCATACTTGTATTGTATCTTGTCCATTATTTCATTATGAAGTAATATTTTTACTTTAAAATATCACACATTTCAATATGTTTAATTTAATTATGATTACATTTTCTTTTACATAATATATAATTATATGTTTTAATAAGATAAGATAATCTTTCAAACCATCTATGATTCAAATTAACTAAATTATAATTAGCAAGCTTTTATATCTATAACTATATATTTATTATACGACTATTATAATAAAAAATTTAAAAAATTGACATCTAAATTTTTGTGCATCCAAAATTGTGAATTAAAAAATCTATTTAATTAGTAACAAAATTACTATGAAATAAAATGTTATGAATGTTATAATATTAATATGGATAAACTAATGTCAAGACTTATTTATTTAATATCATCACACTCATAAACATGTAAATTTCATACTAAAATGGCATATACCTCCAATAATACTATATACATAGCTCTTATGGTGATATGTAACATATCACTAAATAACATATGGGATGAATTCCATATTTTAAAGTTCATTAGCATTGAACATGAATATATTTCCCTAAATAATCCATCCCAAAGACTAGGGATGACTATGATTAGGTGCAAGTCCTCAATGATTAATTACATCAAATGTAGTGACTTTATTTCATCTTCATCTTGCATATTTAATTATGACATGGTGAATGAAGCCCTGAAAAAATACTTGGTTTTAAAGATGCATTTTCATTCAAGAAAGGTGTCATTGGATTAGGTTATTTTCCTTAAACATTAACTTCTAGATTAAGGCCAACATATTTACTAAATTAATTATTGTATAATAAATTTAGATTTGTTTGACTAAATTTGAGCACAATTACCTAAATGTTTAGATTTAATTTCAAAGAATTTTTTTATTATCTATGTTAAATTTTTATAAATGATTAAAATGTGATCTAATGTATTGATTGATTGTGAGGAAAATGAACAATTTAATTAGCATGATATAGATATGTATTAGGGGTTCGAAAGTATGCATATAATGAGGATGGGTTTTTAATAGGTAATGTTTTAAATTTTCTAAATATAATTTTTATATAGGTCAATTACATTAGATGTTATTCACAATGATGATTTTTAAAGATCATGAAGTTGTGTTTTTTCTACACCACACAATCTTGTATGATCTAAAAGTCTCATTATAGAAAGGACACTTTTTAAATCCCAACTCCATTGTCATAACTTTTTTTCGGTAGTTCACCAGCAATCACAGAGGTATAAATCAAGCACAATGAACACACCAAATTGTATACAATCAACCTGTTAAATTAGATAATAAGGGGTCTCCTTATAAAGGAGAAATATCTAGCCATGAGGTGTTGAGGTGTTTCAACACCTCTCCAGTCTATTAACTAGCTAGGATAAATATCAGGAAAATATCAACCTGCACAATAAATGCCTAAGTAGGCTTAGGTGAACATATGAGTATGCAAGCCATTAATGAATACACTGACATCCCCCTTTAAGCATAACTTAGGTAGGTATGGATAAAATGGGTCCTAACAAGTAGCCTAGTGGGGCACACATGTACAATGCAATCTCTCTAAAAAAATAGAGTAAGATAGAAAACCCAGTGGGAAAAAACTATCCTCCAAAACGAGAGAAGAAGAGGAGAAAAACTAGAAATCCCCCCCCAATGATGATGATGATGCTGATATAGACTGCATGCCAAGAAGAGCTCATAGATGAATGAACTTGCTCTCAGTGAAGGGTTTGGTGAAGATGTCAACAACCTACTCTGAAGACTGGCAAAAGACTAAGTCGATGATTTGACCATGAATCAACTCTCGAATATAATGCATATGAATCTCTATGTGTTTGGTTCATTGATGCTGAACCAGATTCCTGCATATCTGAATAGTACTCTGGTTGTCACAATAGATGACTATAGGCTATTTGAAAGGAGTACCAAACTCAGAAAGAATGCCTTGAAGCCATATAGCCTCAGTAGCTATGTTAACAACCCCCTAAATTCTTCCTCTATGGATGATATAGCAATTGCATTCTACTTCTTGCTAGACCAACTGATAGGACTAGAACCAAAGAAAAAACTGTAACCGAAAGTGGACTTACAATGCTCAGTGTCACCATCCCAATCTGAATCCGTATAACCAACCAAGTCAAGTGATGAACCAACTCTATAGTGAATCCCAAACCCAAGAGTACCATGAAGATAGTGAAGAATCCTCTTAGCTGCTTTCCAATGTAGCTCATGAGGTTTCTGCATGAATCTTGAAACCATGCCTACTGCATAGGCAATGTCTGGCCTGGTGTGAGTCAAGTATATAAGACTACCAACAATTTTTCGATACAAGGTAGCATCAACCAATGGTGTAGTACATGAAGTCTCAAGCTTGACTCCAGAAAGAAAGGGAGTCAGAGATGGTTTGCAAGTAGTCATATGAAACCGTGCAAGTAGATCAAGAGTATACTTGGGTTGGGCAAGAGTAAGACCTGAAGCTGATTGTGAAATCTCGATGCAAAGGAAGTAGTGCAGTAAAACCAAGTTTGTCATGTCAAATCTATCCTAAAGTGATGTCTTCACTGTTGTAATGGCAGATGAAGAACACCCAGTAATCAAAAGATCATCAACATATGGAACTAGTATTAAAAGTGAATCATCCTGCTGTAGTAGATACACATTAGGATCAGAATGACATCTAGTAAAACTTGAAGATAGGAGGTAGGAGTCCATCTTGGCATACCAAGCTCTAGGAGCTTGTTTAAGGCCATATAGAGATTTCTTAAGTCTACAAACTAAGGATGAATCTTGAACAAAACCTGGTGGTTGTTCCATGTAGATTTCCTCCTTGAGGTCTCTGTGAAGAAAAGCACTCTTCATATCTATCTGATGTACATTCCATCCATGTGATGTGGCTATAGCAAGTGTGAGTCTAATGGAAGTCATCTTAGCAACTGGTGCAAAGGTTTATGTATAGTCAATGCCTGCAACTTGTGAAAAACCTTTGGCTACCAATCGTGCTTTGTACTTATCAACTGACCCATATGCTGCAAATTTAGTTCGATATATCCACCTACATCGAACTATCTTCCTTCCCTTAGGAAGTGAAGTCAAATCCCAAGTGTGATTTCTAATCAAGGAATCATATTCCTCATCCATAGCAATATCCCACTCTGGTATGCCTAATGCCTCTCTAAATGTCTGTAGATCAGAAACTGAAGCAAAGAAGGCATGTGGCCCCCCCTGAAAATCTACTTGAATCAGTCTACCATCTACTGAATTTTGTACCCCTGTATCTGTTCTATGTATAGTGTTAGATGTGGGTGAGTCTGGTGTAGATATATCAACTTCTAATGCAATCCTTGAACTAGATGAAGATGAATCCTCATCACTATGAGAACTAGAAGAAGAAGATACTACACTAGGAATCTATTGAGAATGATCTGAATCATCAGTACTGTAATCAAGATCTGAAGAGTCCACAATATGTTGAGAAGTGTCGAGTATAGTTTCAAGAGATGTTTCTTGAAACTTAACACTTCTCTCAAAAAACAACTCATGTGTGGTAGGGTGGAGTAGGCGATAGCCTTTTACACCATCTGGATATCCCACAAAGATGCAAGGTTTGGATTGAGGATCCATAGCCTTGCATTGCTCTTTTGGAATGTGTGCCATGGCATGCAAGCCAAAAACTCTGAAATGATCAACTATTGGTTTCCATCCTTTCCAAGCTTCAAAGGTAGTGATCCCCTTTAAGGCTTTATGTGGAACTCTATTCTGTATGTAACATGCACAGTTGATTGCTTCTACCCAATATGATGGTGTGAGACCCTTAGAGTGAATCATACAATTAGCCACCTCTTTTAAAGATTTAATTTTTTGTTCTGCAACACCATTTTGTTGAGGGGTATAAGGAACTGTTCGCTGCAGATCTATCCCCTCGGATATACAAAACTGCTCAAAACTATTGTTAACATATTCTCGCCCATTATTTGTTCGAAGAACCTTGATGAATTTCCCTGATTGTTTTTTGACAAGAGCTTTCAAATCTTGAAAAGGCTCAAACACTTCGAATTTTTGTCTAAGAAAATAGACCCATGTAAAACGTGAGAAATCATCAATGAAAGTGAGAACATATCTAGCCTTTGTAAAAGATGGATGAGGAAAAGCCCCTGAAACATCACTATGAACAAGTTCTAAAACTTGTGTTGCCCTCCTTGATTTACCTTTGTCAAATTTTGCTTTCGGATGCTTGCCAAGTGCACAACCTTCACAAAGACCTTTAGAAAATTTAACCTTAGGTAATCCATTAACCATATTCTGTTGACATAGTTGTTCAAGATAGCGGTAGTTAAGATGGCCAAACCGCTCATGCCATAGTTTGCTAACTTCATCTGAATGAGTTAGTAGTGCTTTTGGAGAAATATCTGTGGCAAAATTGGAGAAGGCATATAATCTGGATTGGTGATTTGCCTCGCCTATTGCTACCAAACTATTGCTTTGTAATTCTCTTATCTCAACTGAATGTGGAGAGAATTGTACTCTCATGCCCTTCCCTAAATGAGTTATTTGATACACTGAAAGGAGATTAGTTGAGAGTGAAGGTACACTTAGAACATTGGAAAATGTTCCTCCTTCAACTTCAATAGACCCTCTCCCTTTTACCAATGCTGGAGTATCATCACCTAAGGTGATTGTGGACATACTTGATGGTTCTAAGGATGTAAAGACAACCTGTGACTAACCCATATGGTGTGTAGCACTAGAGTCTAGAATCCATGATGGAGATAAAGATGCTTTAGCAACTAAGGCTTTGCCCTTTGATTTCTCTTTGTCCTTGGTATTATCTTGATTTGATGAAGATGCCTTGATAGAATCAGGTAGCCCTATATTATTCTTTTTGAGAATTTGTTGTAGAACTTGAATCTTTTTCTTCATATAGTGTTGTTCATCATGTCCAAGATTCTTACAAAAAGTGCATGCAACTCTCTTTTTACCTTGAGGGTCCTTTTTGGAGTTGTCAATTTTGCTTTCTTTCTTAACTTCTTTGTCCTTTTTAGTGTTCTTCTTCTCCCCTTTTGAAGTTTTATGTGTTTCATTCCCTGCAAGTAGGGCTTGAGGTTTAGTAGACTTCAAAGTACCCATTTGAATCAACTTTTCTTGCTCCCTTGTGAGGTCAGCAATAAAGTTATCAAGTGTGGGCATTGACCATGAGGCTCCAAGAGCCCTTTTAGTAGAGTAGAAATTTGATACAAACATAGAAAATTTTGGACCTAACTTGGAAAGTACATAAAGGATTAATTGATCCTCTTTCTTGTCAATTCCACAATCTTTTAAGTGCAACTTCAAGGATTTAAACTTAGTAAAAAAGTCTTGTAAAGTTGAAAAATTCCTAGGACTAAGACCTAAGAGTTGATTTTCCAACTCATGGCTTCTAAGTTCATCTATTTTCCCAAATAGTTTGTCAAGACCTTCCCAAACCTGGTTGGGTGTTTTCAAGTTCTCAACATGGAACAACAAATCAGGAGATAAATTTAGGCATAGAAAGCCAAATGCTTGATCACACTTATTAAAAAACTTTTCTTTGTCTGTAGCTGCATTAGGTTCTTTCTCTGTTCCCATAGTAACCCTATATAAACCTTTGTTCTTAAGCGCAAGAATTACTTTCACCTTCCAATCATGATAATTGAAGGGTGTTAAGGGCACTATAACAACATTAGATTCCATACTGCTTGACTAAGATAGTTACTTGTAGAAATGTGGAAATGAAGAAAGTAGAAATGCATTTAGAAGTGAAAAAACACAACAAAACAAGCACTTCTCAAAGAAGTGTGAAAATGAACCACACGAAACACCCCCCTTGATTATTTGTTTCCCTCCCCAATTTGGCACTTTATAGAAGAGTTCTTGTAATTGACCCAAAAAGACACAACCGGGCACTTTATAAGATGAGTGTATTGTTGTGCTTCATGAATTCGTGGCGAAAAATTAGACACTTTTGCAAAAATCGACACTCAAATTTGAGCTACCGAACAAAAGTTATTGCAAAATAAAATTTTCACCATTTACAAGATATTTGACCCTTCGTTAAAAAAACAATTTTTAGATGTAAAAAAAAATTGCAGTGCATCAAAAAGTCATAATGAGGGAAAGAAAAAAAGAAGAAGAAGCCTTAGGTTAGCAAATCATGTCAGCATCTCCAGGTCTTTGCTCTGATTCCTCCAGATTTGTTGGTGTCAAACTAGTGCCCTCCCCTGTAGCCCAGAGCTTGGTAACACCAAAATTGGAGGGACAAAGGAAAATTTAGTAGAAATGGTGCGCAGAAGGGAGGAGGAGCTGTAGGCATTGGCTTTTGTGGCCTCTCACGCATAGATACTATTTTTCTATGCAAGCCGAGAAAAGCTAGAGCAAGCACATGAAGGGCTTGGACTTTGGTGGAGTATTCTCTCCCTTCGTGGTAAAAAATGTGCCTTCTGTTCTGAATGTAACGCCAAGTTCAGGTCATGAACAATCTGAATAATAACTCCAACAGCAGGAGCCCCAGCCGCAACAATAAGGACTACGTGAATGAGCAAGGCCTTAAGGCCTTCCAGTGAACCGTGGGTGAGCACTTGGGCGCCCTTGCGAAGGACTCTGCAGACGTTGAACAAAATGCAATGCCTAGTCAATAGGCTTGGAGGTCAGGGCGTGATAGTTGACCAGGGGTCTAAAGTCGACCTGGTTGGAATGGCTCCCACGCAGTCTCTGCCATCAATTAGCTTCTTCAACAAAATTAATGCCTCCCTCCTTAGCTTCGCCTCTCCTATCAGAAATGGCGGTTGGAACAGGGTTGTCAAAGAAGAAACCGCGCCCACAAGCAACGAACAGAGTTTCATCGGTCAAACCGGCCAAACAAAGCTCAAACAAAACAGGACAAACCGCTGCCACTAATCAGTGATTCATAACTTGCAAATTAATAAATCACACAAGGAGGAATAGATCGATTAAATACAAACAATTTACTTCACCTTCATCACCTGAAAATATCCTGAATAGCTCTGATACCATGAAGAAACCATCAATCATAGAGATATAAATCAAGCACAATGAACACACTAAATTGTATACAATCAACCTGTTAAATTAGATAATAAGGGGTCTCCTTATGAAGGAGAAATATCTAGCCATGAGGTGTTGAGGTGTTTCAACACCTTTCTAGTCTATTAGCTAGCTAGGATAAATATCAGGAAAATATCAACCTACACAATAAATGCCTAAGTAGGCTTAGGTCAACATATGAGTATGCAAGCCATTAATGAATACACTGACAATCTAAAAGTCTCATTATAAAAAAGACACGTTTTAAATCCCAGCTCTATTGCAATTAAAAAAGAAAACAATAGTTCCACCAAGGTATATAATCAACTTCCAAGTTTATGCATGTCCAAAGCCAAAATACTTGTTCATCTATATATTGGGTGTAGTGTTGTTTCTCATTGTTCTCAATATCACTCCATAATAGCATCTTTCTGGATTCACCTAGTGTTCTCATTAGTCAGCATAAATCATTTGCATGAGAATATCATGGAATTCATACCTTGTAATCAAAGGGCACCATTTCCAATTCTCGAATGGGAATTCCCTTTCTCAAAAGGTATGGAAAGAGAAACACTATCCAATATATTCAAAACTGGATATTCTCCCATGTATAGATCATTGAAGACTCTGCTAGGAGAAGAAATATTGCATCCATCAACACAAAGATTTCTATTTCCCTCAGATTTTATCTCAATATTTATTTCAAATGTGCTAGATTTGAATTTGAATTATCATGATATGGTAAAAATTGCAAATAAAGTCATCCAGGAAGTCTTCTTGCAGGACACTTGCTTGCTCAAAAGCATACAATAGTATAATTTCTGGAAGGGTGAAGCATATATAGGGGGAATCTTCCCCAGACATTATCTTCATCTCAAGGTATGTTACATAAATATTTACATAGCATTGAAATTGTCATTGGAATATGACACTCCCGACCATTTATATAGAGCACTTGCAAGGCATCATTGGGAAATTGGTGAAGAGATGGAGAGGAACTTTAAAGCTAAATATCATGCTTTGTCTTTTCTCCTTACACACAATTGTCATCAAGCAGAGAGTGATAACAAACAAAAGACAAAACAAAAGGAGGTTTTGGATTATGTAGTCACAAGTTAAGAAGGAAAAAATGCAAGAACATCACAACAAACCTCACAAAGCATTACCAGATATGAACATCATAGAAAAATTGCATACCACTCCACCAACACAACAACTTATGAAAAAGGGAGAAAAGGAGAGTTCTTTAGTTAGTAACATTTGATATAGTATAGATTTATACATAGTTTAGATACAATAGTTCCAATTAGCTACATATAATAGCATATAGGCTGCAGATTTCATATCTTCAACTTATTTTTTGTCTATAGAGCTATGTTTTGTATGCATACTTGTCAACATATAGATAGTTGACACATATCGAGTTAAATTTTTCCTATGCCACATGATGTAAATCTTTAAAGATCAGATAGCGAGAACTATTGGCATAGTTGCATAAGTTAAAGTTGGATGTTATAATTCCAACCATGAACATAGTCATTTTGTAAACTGTTTATTATATTAATATATTATGTTGGCCAAAAGCCTTTTATTTAAAAAAAAAATAGTTCCACCAAGGTTATCTTAGTTAAATACAATCTTATACACACTTCCTATAAACTAGTTACTTGACACCTTTTGACAACTTTATGAACCTACTCAAAGGAATTACCTATGTGTCTACAAAACTATTATATATATATATATATAATTGAAATTATCAAGGGGATTCACTATTAGAGTTGTTGTGGCAAGTGTTTTGAGGTTGAGATGTATAAGTAGTCTTGAAATAATTTTTTATGTAAGATGATATATTTGGCATATTTCATCTAAGTTTTTTTGTGTTGAGGTTTTATTGTGTTTGATGATAGTCAAAATTGATTTTTCAAACATATATAGGTGTGGGTAGCACCCTTGTTGATATAGTAAAAATAATAAGGGATATAAAAATATAAGAAAAACAAGTACATAAGATACCTAGTGAAAATATGGAGGTATTTTAATTCTACTAATGTATACAAAGGGGTATTAGAAAATTATTTTGAAGAGAAAAAATGAAACTAGGCATGTCTATTGGTACCCTATGAGTACAAATTTTATGTCATTTGTTTATTAAGCGAACCCCTTAAAAGTAAATGTAAACAATAATGTATACATTAACTTATATTAATTATTATTAGTTGAGATTAATATCTAATAATTTTAATGATTTAAAATAAATCCATAGAAATTGGTACTTCATTTATGACTAAAAAAATTGTGTCAATAATGAATATTTGATATTAGATAATAATATGCTTAGAAAGTGTTGTCTATGCATCAAATAAATGACTCAACTTTTCTTTTGAAGCTATATTTTCTTAGAGGACAAGTTTATTTCCTTATATTAATCCTTTAATCCTAGAGTTGTCCTTGTGTATAGTGGAACTCTACTCTTCTACTTACCTAGTATTCTTTCGTCTCTTCTACCTCTTTTAATAATCTATAAGTTTGGTAGTATTTAAGAATACTGTGATAAGGGTATCATTATATTGCAAGGAGACAAGTTATCCTAAGTCAATCTTTATAAAAAGTGTACAAAGACTCAAAAATAACAAGAAAGGGTCTTAGAATGATACATGTAGAGTTTTTACTCATTTTAAAACACCTAATTTATATATCACTATTAATTTCTCTTTCAATGTTCTACAATGAGAGAGAATATGTGTAATCTAGATGTCTTATAATGAATGTATTGAATGTCTTTAAACACTAGCACATGATGTCAAATTGCACCAAATGTGTGTTTGGTCACCTCAAGACAAGAAGACAAAAAATACTAATTACCTTACAATTATTAAATGTTTGATAATTTCTAAACAATTAGATTTAAATAACTAATAATCATATGAAAATAAATGTATAGATAAATGGAATTATTATATAAATAAGAAATTTATCTATATATACCAAATATATATAACTAGAAGTTGTGTGTAGTGACATGCAATGATGAGCCGATAGGCAGAGCAAAGCACCAATGGAAGGAATGCAATTTGAGGGAGAGCATGTGTAGATATGTATTTATACTATAGCTCATTGAAAGAAATTTGATACATACAAAGAGAGATAAAGTGATGGCATTTAAGAGTGTTGATGGCATGATAAATAAATCTTTTACGATACATGTACAACAAAATGAGAGGGAACATATAAAGGTACTAATACATGTAGGTAATGACAAAAGAGCTATAGAATTATCTGAAAGCTAATTTGGAAAGATTATATGTAAGCTTTTCAGAAACAAGATTTAAAAATAGAGATTGTTGTCTCAATGTAATCAATTATCAAAAAAATCTTTAATATTATACTTAATATATAGAACATGAAACATAGTAATATTCTTTGAATCTTATGTGAGAAAAATTATGCAAAACGAAAGGCACAAAACACCAACGATAAATGAAATAATGTTGCTTTTAACAAACAATATACTCTTTTCTCAACAACACCTTATCCAAAATTGAAACAATATAGCCTAAGCCAAAGAACAATAATCAAGAATACCCAATGGAACCAAAAATAAACTAAATAACATTATCTATTTTACTCCGTTGCAACCATAACCACAGAATGAAATCCATAGACAAAAACCCACAAAAAATTAACAATAAATAAAAAACGGAACACAAAAAAATGAGCCCTGATCTGCACCCTACCATATTGGGTCATGGAGCCTCATTGGCTTTCACCAAACCCCTGAGAAAGAACATACAACGTCCACCACCTTGGTTAATGGTGAAATCAATGTTGCTTATTACAGTTAATATAGAGTCTATAAGAATGTAATTGTTTATTTGACCACTATAACTGGTCTTATAGTCAATATGATAATTCTAAAAGTTCGGTTATAACACATGAATTTATCAAAATCCGTATTATGGTTACAATATTCTCTACAAGAATTAAAAAAAAATGTGAAGTTTAGTGCAGTGATCATCTATCATTGGTAGACAATATCTAAATCAAGAGATATAAAGAGTTGTGTAATTTATAGTAGATAATATGCAATACACCTATAATAGAAGGGATGGAATATATAGGAATAGCTTGTCCATCTCATGGAATGCAGTATAAAGAGAAGAAAATAAGGCATGCTCTCCACCCTACCATATTGGGTCATGAAGTGTCATGCGCTCTCACTAAACCCCCGAGCAAAAAAAAAAATTATCCACCATTTTAATCAATGGTGAAAGCAATGTTTCAAGCCCTACTAAGTTTATAGAAGATCTATTGGCATGAAAACATCCACAAAGGAGGATTGTTTGGCTTGAGTATGGTCTATAAAGGTGAAAGCATGATGTGAAGTTTAGTGCAATAAACACGTGCCATTCATAGACAGTAAATAAATCATGAAATTTAAAGACTTGTACAATGTATAAGAAGTAATATGCAATTCAGTTGTAATAGAACACACCAATTTAAAAACATGTTGGCATACCTTGTGTAGGGAATGGATTATAGTATGAACACGGAAAAAGGAAGCCTGCTCTTCACCCTACCATATTGGGGCATGGAGCCTCGTGGGCTCTCACCAACCCTCGAGAAAAAACACTAATTCTACACCACTTTGATCAATGGTGAAAACAATACTTTGGGACCTAAGAAAATTGGTTGTCTTCAAATCAATGGTATAGATTTTTGTAATAAATTGGCATGCGTAGTTGTGAAATAAGAGATGCGATAAAAGATATATAGCCTTACATTATATACAATTAAAATGTCAACAAAGGCCATACACCATGGAAACATGCAATTGTAAATGTATTTAGCATTTTGGGAATGGTGGAAATTCTATATGCATGGAAATGAAGAGGGACACAAAAGGAGTACAGTTACCATTAAGACTACCAACATTCTTTAATCAATGGTGAAAGAAATTTTTCGGGTCATGTTGAATTTATAAAAGATCTAATGGTGTCAAAAAATCCATAAAGGAGGATTGTTTGGCTTGAGTATGGTGTACAAAGATGAAAGCATAATGTGAATTTTAGTGCAATAAACACATGCCATTGATAGATGATAAATCAGGAAATTTAAAGACTTTTACAATGTATAAGAAATGATATGCAATGCAATTGCAATAGAACACAACAATTAAAAAAAACTCTAGCATACCTTGTGCATGGAATGGGTTGTAGTATGAACACCAAAAAAGGAGGTTTGCTCTCCACCCTACCATATTGGCTCATGTAGCCTCGTGGGCTCTCAGCAAACCCCGAAGCAAAAATAGTAATTGTCCACTAGTTTGATCAATGGTGAAAAGAATGCTATCAGACCTGAGAGAGTTAGTTGTCTTCAAATCAATGCTATATTTTTTAATAAATCGGCATGCACTTGTGAAATAAGAGATGAGGTAAAATATATATAGCCTTACATTGCATATAGTTAGAATGCAAGAAAAGGCCATACACCATGAAAATGTTCAATGGTAAAGTTGTTTAGCATTTTGGAGATAACTGCACCTTGTATATAAATTGAATGTAGTTGCAATCCAAAATGATTTAACACAAATATATGCATAGACAAGGAAAATGAAAACTTTAGCAAGGTGTAAATGTTTCATTGGTAACCAATATCTAAATTACAAAATATAAACAGTTCTATAATGTGAAAGAGAAAAATATGCAATGCCATGATTACATGTCGCATATTAGAAATGATAAGGTAGAAAATTTAGAAATGGTGGAAATTCTATATGCATGGAAATGAAGAGGGAAATAGAAGCAGTTCAGTTACCATTAAAAATACCAACATTTCATGATGATGGTAATGAACAAAATTCTTGGAGATGATCATCTTGTTTGATTTATAGTGCATTGTTATTGCTGGTATGTATCGTGCAATATCTACAAGGGAAATGAAAACTTTAGCAAGGTGAACACGTTTCATTGCTAACCAATTTCTAAATTATGGAGTTTAAATAGTTCTATGATGTATAAGGAAAAAATATGCAATACGAGAATTACATGTCGCATACAAAAAATGATAAGGAAGCTAATTTAGAAATGGTGCAAATTCCATATGCATGGAAATGAAGAGGGAAAGACAATTAGTATAGTTACCATTACAAACACCAAAATTTCATGATGGTGGCAATGGACACAATTGTTGGAGATGACCCTCTTGTTTGATTCATAGTGCATTGTAATTGTTGGTGTGTGTCCTGCAGTATCTACCTAAAAGGAAAGGCGGATTGATGCATAGCAAGAACATACATCGTGCACCCTCTGATGTATGGTGAAATCAATCTTCCTTATTACAATTAATATATAGTATATCATTCAAGAAAGTCTTTTTTGAGGCCAAAAGAAATAATAACATAAATACATATTTGCACATAGGGAAAATAAACTAAAATGAAATGCAACAAAAGGAAGCCTGCTCTGCACCCTACCATATTGGGCACATGGACCATCATAGGTTGTTACACATATATATATATATCCATAAGTAGTCTTCAAAGATATGAATCTTGTTTGCATTTAATGTCAGAAACAAATAGATCTGCATATAGGAGATATAAAATGAAGCATAACAAAATGACGCTTGCTCTTGATCATACCTATATATCAGTGGATATTTTATTCTCCAAGCAGGTATACAAGCATTGTTTTCCTTGGATGCATTTGAAAGGGGTTATTCCTTGGATATATGTAGACACAAAAAACATGTGTCGAAATGTATGTATGTGGAGTTACATATAAAAAATAGGTAGATGATGGCAAATAAAATGTCATCTAACAACTAAAAAGGGACAATCACCATTACAATAAACAAGGATGTGAGGACCAAATATTTAGCTTTGACATTATTCATAGTGATCAGGTAGAAATAAAAATCACTTGTTTTCTATTTTTTTGGATGAGGGGATGGTTGCTAAAGCAATAGAAAATTCTTTGTGATGATACCATTGATCAGAGTGATGGACAAAGGATTTCCCATGTGTGTAGATATGTATGTATGTCATCGTAGATGCAAAGAACATTGATACATATTGATCCCTAAGTTTATTTTGTTGGGATATTCTTGCAATGACAAGCTATATTTTAGCTGTTATATGGAACATTGATGCAACCATTGACCATAGTGATGAACAATGCAATGTGCAGATTTGGATGCATATCATAACAGATGCAAATAACATTGATACATACTAGAACATTTTTGGAATTTGATAACCTGTTTTGCCAGCACTGTATAGAATAGTGATATCACCATTATTGACAGTGGTGGGAAATTTATTTCCCCTATGTATAGATATGTATGTACATCATAGAAGATGCAAACAACATTGATACATACTAATCCCTATGTTTTTTTTATGCGACATTCTTTGAATGGTAAACTATATTTTTAAGTGTTATATAGAAGATCCATGCTTGCAAGAAATGGGAAAATAATTATCACAACTGACACTTTTGTAGTGATTTTGCAACCATCACCCCATTCAAAGAACACAAAATAACATGAAACCACCATCACATAAATTCCACAACAACCAACTGCACTTGAAGCTCAACAAAAGCCTGGTCTCGACACAAGAAAGTGTTATATTTCCTGAGGTTTGAAATGTTAGGTGCTACATACGAGTTGCTTGGTTGTTGTGGAGAACATAGACTATGAGATAATTGAAGGCAGTCTAGATTAAAATTTGGCAAGGATTTTCATTAGCCTTCCCAATTTCAAAGCCTTTTGGTGGCTAGGGAAAAGGTGGCAGTTTGGGAGAAGCTGGCATGTGTTTTTTTTCGATTAAAATCATTTGCTGCATTGATAGAGGGGGCAAACAAAATGGCATCAAAATTAATTGTTGCATGGTTTCCATGTAGTGGCGATGGTTGTAAGTGGTACATTCCTTTTAAAGCCTTGGAAAACACATCGAATGTCTGTGCAGACCACAAATGAAACAAAAAATCACAAAGGTTTTTTTTGTTATTCACCTTTTCTTACTTGCTTCAAACATAACTCTTCCTGCTAGTTTTGCTGCAAGAAGTGAACAATGAAATATTGTAGGCAACACATTTTCTTTTTCTTTTGCGACTATTTCCCCATGCAAAAAACACAAAATAACCTCCAATCACCTTCACAGAAGGTGGAAAATGCATGTTTGAACTTGCACCATCACAAAATATTACTCTCCTTATTCACGACTCTGATAGAAGGTATAGCAATACAACAAGGCCCAATAATTTCTTATTAAAAATTTCACATAAATTCGCTATGTTTCTCAAGGTTTTCAATATATGTGGCTACATGTAATTTGACATATGTTGTGGATCATTAACCCCCTTTTTTTATTGCAAAAATAACTTAAAAAAGAAAAGCCTAATAAAATTACTTCACATAAGAACAAGTACCACATGTTTCAGTTGATATAAGCAATTTGAATAAATGCACGATGCGGATTCTGAATAGCAAAACTACAACTATCAATTGAAACATATGTACCCATTCTTTTGTTATATATCATGATAGTTGTCAATGAATAGAGGTAGGGATATGTGAAGGCAAGTAGCAATTAACTCTTTTGGATAAGTTTAAGTATAGACATAGAAAAATAAAAAAAACAGCTACCTTCTAAAAATAATAAACATAGGAAGAGCTATATACGAATGTTCTATGCATCTGACCTCACATACATACATATCTACACACATGGATGAATGTTGGGTGCAATGTGGGAAAGATAGCAAAAAATGATATTTGCATGTTCCCTCATGTGGGTGACTATTTGTACCAATATTGTTTCATTTATGGATTCATTTTGTGGATATGGTTGAAATTCTCTAGGTCAGGCTATATTGCATCATTTATCACCACCATTTTATGTGTATGGTTGCAAAAGAGATAATATCATGTGTTGTGTGTTGGTTTTTTCATCTGGCTTGATGTTGAAAGCAATATTATATCATTTATGGTTCACATTTTTTGGGGGAGGTTTTGAATCGATTTGTTATGAATGGTGATATCAATTTTTCTTATTAGGCGTAATATAAACCCTATTATTTTAAGAATTCCCTTTTGACGAGGAAACAAATAACAAATATCTTCTCAAAACAATAAAGATAGGGAGAAATATATGTTGTCTACATCTAATTTGAGATGCATACATATCTACACATAGGAAAAGGAAAATAAAACAAAACAACACATATTTTTTTGTGGTAACATATTTCAGAGCAAAAAAATTCTATATATGCATTGAATGTATCCAATGGATAAAGGTGCGAGAGGAAAAAAAAATGTACACTGATATATATGTATGCAAAGGAAAATGAAAATATATATGGATTGTTGATTGCTTCCCAATAGCTTTGAAATCGGGAAGACTGACAAAAATTCCATCCAAAGTTAACACATATAACCTATTGGCTAGCAATCTCCATATAGAGGCAATCGCTTAAAAGCAATCAGTAGTATTTGATGTATGGTTTCCATAAACACACAATGGTTGCAAAGAAATAAAATATAAAAATGGAAAACATTATTTCATATATTATTTCCATATACTACCTATGGCCATAGTAATATTTAGAGTTCTAAAGTTACCAAAGCAATTGAATAGTTTATGTTATTTTCCAAAAGGCATTGTTGACTATTGTTCTATAGGTTTAGTTGCTATGAAAATTGTGAGCCGCTATAGTGACGAGCTTTTTTGCTAACAACATACATACATATATGCACACCCAAAGTTTTCATGACATGTGAAAGAAATATAGATAAGTTTAAATGCACATATATGTGTATGTTGGCTGCACACAGGAAACAAACATCACTTGTTACATCTTGTCATGACAACATTTTTGAATGCATGTGTTGCATATATTGGTGTTGGTTGCAATAATACCTTGCATCTAAAACTTACCAAACTAATTAAGGAGTTTATGTTATTTTCAATAAGATATTGTTTAGTATTGAGCTATAGATTGAGCTGCACAACATACACAACAAACATTATAGTGAAGATCAGTATGATATCCATATCCAACATGACATTATGATTAGACATGGGAAAGTAGTAGGGAGAACATTTAAGAAGCATTACATGCATGTACAAACATACACACTCACACATACAAATACATCACAGACACACATATCTATATAGAACTCTATCAAGATATTGTATGCACTCAGAACATTCGAAACAAGATCATAACAATAGAAATAAAATGACAAAATTTCTATTATATTTTGTATCTTAATCCTATGCAATGAATTTTTTTAATAAGCTGGACTGAACCAAAATCACAAAATAGTTGCAGAGGGAATAGAGAATAGTCATCATTAAACATCACATACAAAATATTATAACAAATACAATTTTTTATGCAACTGCAAGAAAGTGAAAAATAACCATATGTGATGTTCTTTTATGAATACAAAGGTAGGAAAAAATTTAATAGACATGCATTCAAGGGAGAAAAAATTATAGTAAGAACAATTGTGGAGAGATAATACTACATGGCAATTGAAATAGACAAGAAGCAAATAAAAATATTAATATTAAAAACAAGTCACAAATAGCTATAAATATTCAAGTTTGCATGCATATATGCATACAAATCCATTCATATAGATTGTATTGCATGTGCTTTCAAGGCTGGATGCACATTTCAACATTGAGTTTTGATCCAAAATGATTTCCATGTGGTTGTTCAACTTATTAAATTTCGTATCTGCTTGTCTCACTGAGCCCTTTGACACATAATAAGTATGACCGACCTCAACCCTAGGTATCATAATGCAATTCTACTATGTCATCAAAACAAGTGATTCATATTTTTGTTCCCTCACTTTCAATAATGTCAAAGCTAAATACTTGGCCCTCATGTACCTGTTTGTTGTAATGATGCATTTCCCTTTTCGTTATTACTTGACCTTTTATTGTCCATTTGGTCTGGCAAACATTGAGCCCTTTAACAGGTATGATATTTGCAAGCGCATTTTGTTGTCTTGGGGATGTATTTATCCCAAATTTTGAGGCTTGTTTGGATGGAGAGGGTGAGCCACAACAAACTATTTGTTCTTCTTGATCTCTAAACAAATATCTAGGTTTTCCAATTAGGTGGCAATCTAAAATTTTGACATCTAAAGACAATATGACAATCGCCATGGAATCAAGCGAACATCAAATACTTTTAAAGACAATCTCCACTAATAAGAAAACATAAAATAAGTACAAGTAGTGTAGAACATTATCTAACCTTGATTCCTGGAGCTTCCTACACATATAGTTGGTCAAGCACAAGATGGAACCTATTTTCAATGTCCCTGTAAACAAAAGGTCAGTATATTTTGAAGGAAAAGTACCTATTTGCATATGGGTTTCATCAGAGAGGACAACTTTGTAGTGGTCATCTAGGCTTTGATCTCCTCCTATTTTTTTAAAAGACATTAGTTGGAGAACTAGAGATGGAACAACATCTCCAACATCAATGGATTGTTTTGCATGTGTTGTCAGGGTTGGATGCACATTTGTATCCTACAAGCCAGTTTCACTCAAGAAAGTAGAAGAAATGAGATATTGATGGTTGTGACACAAGTCTAGAAGAAAATAGCAATGCTAACACATTTGAAAACTGTATCGTTTTCCCCCCTAATACATAGGTGACTCCCAAATGGCTAGCAAATCGAAAGGAAAATAAAAGATGAATATTTTGAATATAAATTAGTTAGAATATATATCATAACAACTGTTAATTCAAATGAAGCATAATCCACTCAATGCACATGGAAAATTATCAATTTAATTGTCTGTAGCAATAAAAAAACAAGGAACAAAATTACAAGACTTATGCTTGAGGATTGCTCATCAGCCTGGGTAGAACCAAAGTCCACCGACATTGTTGGGGCTTCTCTTTTAAAAGATGAGAGCTAGAATGCTAGCGATTGACTACAATCTCAATTTTTTTGCATTGACATCAACAATATGATAGAAAAGGATTAATAAAAAAAGGTTTGAATGATTCATACAACACTTAATATACAATTTATTATTCCATGGTTTTTGTTTCATCTTTTTAATTTTTTAATTTTTTTTATACAGACATCAACAATATGAGGGAAAATAAATAATAAGGAATAAGGCTTCCATGTTGTATACAACAGTTAATATACAATATATCATTTGAAGAATGCCCTGTCAAGGTTCAAAGAAATAACATTTATTTTCACAAAGCAATAAACTTTTAGAAGAGTGTGTAGGTACATTGTTTACATCTTCTTTCAGATACATACATATCTATACATAGGAAAATTTAATATTTTTTTGTATATGGTTTGAGTTCTTTGCAAATGGCTACAACACAATAAAATAGTTTGTGTTGGGTATGTGCAAGATCATGATGGGCCAAAAAGTGGCAATATCTAAGTGATATGATGGCCCATGTGGCTGACGACTTTTTTTTTACTCAAAATTGATGAAACGAAAATGGTTTTTAAATGATATTCTCAATTTTCCACCAACATAAATTATGCTTTACTTTGAATTTAATAAATAATTATTATTCATTTTCTATTTGAATTATGACTAAAGTCTTAATTAATAGGCTGATTGAAAAAAATCTATAGCTTTCAAATGGTATCACATTTTTTGAATCCAAAACATGTGTCACATTCTATGCTTCACATAATATAGGATTAAAAAAAAAAAAAGAATTTCATGAAGTTTTGACCAAGTTAAGGTGGTCAGACATATGAGTTTTTATATTTTTAAAAATTTGTAATAAAAAATTCATAATTAATTATTTACTTGGAAAAAAATTACAAAACAATATGCATCACATCGCGACATGAGTCCCCTACTTATATATAAAATATTATAAAAAATTATTATCATTTTATTGTGGTTAGGGTGGTCAGACAGACACATACTTCTTATTTTTTCCCTAAAATTTAACTACTATTGCATTGATATTTCAAATTTTCACCAAATAGATTTTAGTTTTTTTAAATAAACCTAGTAGTTTAGAAACTACATTCAATTTTCTACAAATTCTATTCTTACATATTTTTTAAATAATGTAGATAACTTATTCAAATTTTTACGTCAAGTTGCTTAACTCTGATTTTCTAAATTTTATTGCCACTTAAGGGCCTATTTTTTCCATGATGATCTTGCACATACCCTGTTGTTTTCCGTAGTGCATTATTAATTATTGTTCTCTATCTTTGGCTATATCATTTCATTTTCAATACATAATAAACTAGTAAATTATATAGAGCTTATGTTGTTATCCAAAAGGTATTCTTGACTATCATTGCCACTCATTTTATTTTCCCCATGTATATAAATCTATATATATGATATTAAATGAAAAAAACATTATTATACAACACTTAAAATATAGCTTATGATTCCAAGTATGTGGCAACATGATAAACATAGGCATCACTA
>CM021100.1:139786333-139843547 GCA_007115665.2 Sequoiadendron giganteum | reverse complement strand
AAAAACAAAAATACAGAGAGGATAATATATAGAGATATAAGATGCAGCCTTAGAAACAGTACGCTGCCCTCAAAAGGAAAAAACAATAAAAACAGATGTTTTACCCAAATTACAATTAAAAAACTAAATCGTATCTTCTATAATAAGCATGCAACACATGCTTTATTTGCAAAGGGAAAAAACTACGAATTAAAACAAAAAACTCGCTAAGAATAGTCGAAGCTATCTTTGCCATGCATAGCAGATTTTTCCTTGTTGGAAAATCAGGAATCTCCATCGCATCAATTATCTTCATACTCCCCCTTGATGCTAAGAGGGCTCACGATCTGATCTCGAAGTGACAAAAACTGATTTGTTGCAACTGCTTTGGTGAAGATGTCTGCTAACTGATCCTTAGTGCTGATGTGCTTCAATTCAACTTCTTTCTTCTGTACTAAATCACGGATAAAGTGATACTTCAAATCAAAATGCTTTGTTCTACTGTGATGAACCGGATTTTTTGCTAACTTGATGGCACTTACATTGTCACAATAAACCACTGTAGGTTGAATCTGTTTCTCACCAATTTCTTCTAAAACTTTTCGAAGCCAAAGAGCTTGTGTACCTGCTGAGGTAACTGCAACATACTCTGCTTCTGTGGATGAGAGAGCAACCATGCTTTGTTTCTTGGAACTCCAAGTAATCAAACCAGAACCAAAAGAGAAACAATTTCCAGATGTAGACTTACGATCATCCATACTACCTCCCCAATCTGAATCACTAAAGCCAACAAGATTGAATCTTTTAGAAGAGTAGTAATGAATACCATAATTTAGAGTACCTTTCACATACCTCAAAATTCTCTTAGCTGCCTTCATGTGTATTTCTGATGGATTTGTCATATATCTTGAAACAAGTGAAACTGAATATGCTATATCAGGTCTTGTGTGGGTTAGAAACATCAAACTCCCAATAATACTTCTGTAAGCAGTCTCATCAACTAATTCAGCACCATCATTCCTACTCAACACAACTCCATGAGCACTTGGAGTGGAGTATGGTTTACAATCAACCATGTCAAACTTCTTCAACATATCTTTTGCATATTTGGTTTGGCAAATGAAAATTTCATTTTTACATTGATAAACCTCCATTCCTAAAAAATATTTCATGAGACCAAGATCTTTCATTTCAAATTCTTTCATCATAGCAATTTTGAACTCATCTTTCATCTTAGAACTGCTACCCATATACAACAAATCATCAACATACAAACTTATAATAAGAATATCATTACCTTCTTGTTTGTAGTAAAGGGTAGGTTCACTCTTACTTCTCTTGAAGCCATTCTCTTGAAAGTATCCATCAATTCTTGCATACCATGCCCTTGGTGCTTGCTTGAGGCCATACAAAGCCTTCTTCAATTTGTAGACATGATTCTCTTTTCCTTCCACTTGAAAACCTTGTGGCTGTTCCACATATACTTCCTCTTCTAAGTACCCATTCAAGAAGGCACTTTTCACATCCATATGTTGTATGCTCCAATTCTTTTGAGCTGCTAATGAAATCAGCATTCTAATGGTCTCTTGTCTTGCAACTGGTGCAAACGTCTCTTCATAGTCAATCCCATACTTCTGTGTGAAGCCTTTAGCAACTAATCTTGCCTTATGCCTTTCAACACTTCCATCACTGTTATGCTTAGTCTTGTAGATCCATTTGGTGCCAATCTTCTTCTTGTCATGTGGAAGCTCTGTAAGCTCCCAAGTATCATTCCTATGAATGGAATCCATCTCTTCTTGCATTGCTTGCATCCAAACCTCATTAGTACATGCTTCTTCAAAACATGATGGTTCAAAATCAGCCTTGGTAAATAAAGCAAAATTAACTGTCTCACCTATTGGATTTTCTTCATGTGCTTGATTGGCACTCCTTTGATAAATATCACTCAAACTTTTTACCTTCCTTCTAGAACTTGGAGTTGAAGATGGACTTGAAGAATTAGATGAGGGGCTGCTTGGTGGATTTATAGCAATTGGGACAGCAACATTAGTGGGCTGCTCATGATCAATATCATCATTCAAAATAGATTTTGACTTCTCCATTTGGCTTTTTTGATGACCAAAAACTCCCCCTTCATCAAAAATCACATCTCTTGAAACAATAAGCTTATTAGTGAGAGGATTATATAACCTGTAAGCTTTGCTTTCCTCACTATACCCAACAAAAATACATGACTCACTTTTAGCATCTAACTTTTGTCTATTCTGATCAGGTACATGAACATAAGCTAAACATCCAAAAACTCTAAAATGATTAACATTAGGCCTTTTCTCATACCATGCTTCATAAGGAGTCATCTTCTCAAGTGCACTAGTGGGACTTCGATTGAGAATATACACTGCTGTAGCAACTGCATCTCCCCAATAAGAGTTACTCAATCCCTTGGTTTGTAACATGCTCCTTGCCATTTCTACCACAGTGCGGTTTTTCCTTTCAGCTACCCCATTCTGTTGAGGTGTGTATGGAGTGGTGAGCTGCCTCTTGATGCCATTCATATCACAATAATCTTGAAAGACTCTTGAACAAAATTCTCCTCCACGATCAGTTCTTAAACATTTGATTTTGCACCCTTTCTCATTTTCCACAAGTGCTTTAAACCTCTTGAATGTATCAAGGGCTTCATCCTTAGCCTTCAAAAAATATATCCAACATTTTCGTGAGTAATCATCAATAAAAGTGAGAAAATATGATGACTTACCCAAACTCTTTGTTTGCATCGGTCCACAGATATCTGAATGAACAAGTTGAAGGGGGTAATGGGCCCTCCATGCAGTGCCTTTTGGAAACCTTTCCCTTGCATGCTTTCCTTTTGCACATCCTTCACAAACCTCCTTGTGCTCTTCAACCTTGGGCAAACCAGCAACTAATGCTTGTGAGGTCAAAAGCTTCAAACTGTGAAAGTTTAAATGGCCATACCTTAGATGCCATAGCCAACTTGTATCCTCAAATGCCATATTGGCAAGGCTGCTGTTATTTTCACCAAATCTCAATGGAAACATCCTATTTTTCGTCATAGGAACAACTGTGACTACTCTATTTCCATGACTCTTATCAAAAATTGTACATTTCTTATTTTCAAAAACAACTCTGTAGTTCTTCTCACATAATTGTCCAACACTTAACAAATTATGTTTTAACTCAGGAGTGTAATAAATATCTTTAACACTCTTCATACCTTCTTTTGTGTGGACCTCCATAATTCCTTTTGCAGCAACCATCAATGATTTATCATCACCGAGCTGAATCTTTGACTTGAAACTTTCATCCTTTGTTGAAAACAACTTCCCATTTCCTGACATATGGTTAGAGCATCCAGAATCTAGGTACCAAACATCTTTACTAGTATTTTCACTTTTAGAATAAGATAAGAATAAATTATCTGGAGGATTTTCATAACTTTCTTGAGCATAATTAACATTCTTACCTTCTTTTAGTCTACATTCTCTTTCAAAATGTCCATACCTATTACAATGGTAACATTGAACATTCCTTTTATCAAATCTTCCTCTACCTCTGCCTCTTGAACCACCTCTTCCTCTTGAAAAACCTCTGCCTCTACCTCTTGAATTATTCTGATTTTGACTTTTACCTTGGCTTTGATTGCTTTTGCTACTACTGCTACCATCATCATTCTTTGTGATTTGTACTTTGGAGGAAAAGGCTTTTTCAATACTTTCTCCAAAATAATCTTTTAATCTTTCTTCATGTGAGATCAACGATCCAACAAGGTGATCGAATTGAAGGGTTGTCAAATCCTTACTTTCTTCCATTATTATGGCAACGTGATTCCATCTTGGTGTGAGAGATCTCAACACCTTTTTTATCAAAACCTCTGTGTTCACAGTTTCTCCAAGTGTAGCCATCTTATTGACCACATCTTTTACTCTGACACAATACTCACTCACACTTTCTCCTTCTTGCATTTTTAAATTCTCAAATTCTCTTTTCAATGTTTGTAACTTAACAACTTGGACTTGATCACTGCCTTGGTAAGCTTCTTTTAGAGTCTTCCAGGCATCCTCAGCTGTCTTTGCACCTGCAATTCTTGGAAATAAACTCTTGTCTAGAGCTATTTGAATATGAAACAATGCTTGAAAATTCTTCTTCTTAGCTTCCTTCCTTGCTGTTCTTTCATTGACTGGGAGGGCATTCCAATCAGCTGGCTCCTGGTAACCTGATTCAACAATCTCCCACAAGTCTTTTCCTATTAAAAATGTCATCATTTTTATACACCAATAATCATACTCATTACCATCAAATTCTGGAATGGGCAAGCTGTTAGAATTCGACATGATAATCTTTGGCGAAATTCGAACAGCTAGATCTTAAACCCAAAACAAAAATACTTGCTCTGATACCAAATGTTTTTTCTGAAAAGAGGCCACACCTCTAAGCCAGCTGATTAAAGAAATGAAGCAGTAGAGAAAGAAAACAAACAAACTGACACAATGCTGATAAACAAAATAAACTACAATCTATTAACTCATTGGAAAACAAACTTCACATTCTTTGTCTATTCTGCAAAATGCTGTTAAAAGGAATCAGAAAAAATACTGCTCTGTTTTGAAACAGAGTGCTCTGTTATTGCAGCTTCAGCAGCCGAAAAACAAAAATACAAAGAGGATAATATATAGAGATATAAGATGCAGCCACAGAAACAGTACGCTGCCCTCAAAAGGAAAAAACAATAAAAACAGATGTTTTACCCAAATTACAATTAAAAAACTAAATCGTATCTTCTATAATAAGCATGCAACACATGCTTTATTTGCAAAGGGAAAAAACAACGAATTAAAACAAAAAACTCGCTAAGAATAGTCGAAGCTATCTTTGCCATGCATAGCAGATTTTTCCTTGTTGGAAAATCAGGAATCTCCATCGCATCAATTATCTTCAAACGGTTGTTGTTTTGGGTAACAGAGACAAAAAAATTCTCCTGTGGTTGGAAGAGAAATGATAAGAAGTCTGATGGCGGTATCCGGCATGTGTTCCCATGCGCAAAGCATTCATGTATTCTTTTTTCTTATTATAATATTTTACTAAGTACTTTGTTTTGTAAACCGCCATTAAACCCCCTTATTAGATTCTCTGTCAGACTTGGTGTACAAATGTGTCGCACTTCGCTCAACATACACGCATTCTTCAATCCTGATACGCCAGATTTCCTTGTCTTACTTTGCACGGCTGTATGATTTGTTTTTCTACTGTATTGCTAAGCTCGTAAGCCAGAGTGTTGTCAAGATTATTATTCTCTCTGATCAGCAAGACATTTTTTATATATTTCATCACCATGAATTCAAGTTGTGATGTGACCTTGAGAAATCTATATCTGAAGCACCTTGTTGGGGCCCTGAATGCCCTTAACAACCCCACCACCAGCAATCCAGGAATTGAAGAAGAAATTAAACGCTCAGCTCGCAATATTAAGCTGGCAGCGGATGTATCCCTTACTCTCACTGTAAACCGCGCCCTTCTCAATAGAATCTCTGGCGAAAAGAAGAACAAGGTTGCAATCAGAAAAATTCTAGGGCTTAAAAAGTTCCAAGCCTTAATTGCTCAGAGGGCCAGGTGCCATTTTCGTTTGAAACGAGTCCATCTGCACCAACATATAAGTTCGAATGAATTTAGAAACAAGTACAGTAAATCATTATACAGACTGTTGTGCTCTAAGAGAATGGGTTCTGCAATCTTATCGCGTGCAAGGCAAGTTAGAAAACGTACAAAGCAGCTGCAAAGCCTGGTGCCTGGTGGGAAATCAATGGACACCTCCTGTTTGCTTAGAGAAACAGCCGCTTACATCGCTTCTCTTACAACACAGGTAGACGTTCTGCAATTTCTTGTCATTTTTGCCAATAATAGGCAATCCCCAGTTTGATATTTTCTGTTACAATCATTATACAAGAGACCCAAAGAAAATAAATTCTCATTGGTGGATCTCTGGGGCAGAATAGATGCTTTTTCATCTACAAAGGACAGATTCGAAAATGGCATTTTTTATTGTCAGGAACTACAGCTTATTCTTCAATTCAGGGACTTCTTATCTTAAAGTTGGATATGACTTGATTTGCTTGCATAGATAGATTATTTCTTTAATATGGGCTTGCATTGCAAAGCATAGCCATATAAACTAGCTAGCTTTTTATTACATTAATTTGAATACTTTTTCTTGTCCACCAAAGTCTCTGCAGGATTAAAAACCCCAATCTAGGTTAAGATGCATGACTGTCATAAATTGCAAAATAATGTTAGTAATTTTGATTTTTATATTATCAGATATGTTGTTTCATGTTACAGCTAGTTTTTATCATTGGAAAATTATGTATGACATTTTAAGCAATGAATTTGGAAGTTTAAGTATGGTATGGTCATATGTATTTACAATTGGTTGCATATGAATCTTTTTTTGTTTTCTTGTATGACCAATGCTTTCATTATTCCTAATCATCTTATCATGTCATTATTCTTATCATTTTCACAACCAATTGTAAGTTTTTTTTATCTCTCTAAATAGTAAAGAATATATAAACATTATATAAGCCAGGGATTGACCATTTTCCTTCTCTGAGCTAGATAGCAACAAAGAGAGCTTCTGCATAGGTAAGTCTCTGCACCGAACCTCCATGCCACATGGTGTCACTAAGTGCAATGCTCTCGTAATGTCAACAAAATAACCGACGTATCACACATCTCAATGACAAACCGACACATCACTAAGAAGGTGAAATGTTACACATTAGTAAAAAGAAAAGGTAGGCAATCCCCAAAAAATCTGTAAACCTGTAGCCATCTTTATTAGACGACCCGTGCCTATTCGTTTCTATCTTAATATTAAATTTCTAACTAGATTATTCCTTTGTCTCTGAAATTTTTATACTAGGACTTGTGGTAGAGATAATTGATATCAGATCCTATTCAATAATCATATGCTTTCAAAAGGAAGGACAATAACCTAGTTCTTTAATAAACCACCCACATGAACGTTGAAACACGAGTGACAGTCAATTTTCAAAGAAGACTTCAAATGTGTTGGAAAACATGAGGCATGCAATGAACAAAAATGACACAAAACAAATTTAAATACTCAAATTATGAAATTGAAACAAATGCTCCAAACCCAAAAAATTTCATATTATATTGATTCTTAAACATATTTTCCTTCCTCATAGAGCTGCTGCTCTATTCTATTACAATCTTGCTTCTTCAGAGAAATCTCAAAATTTTCATCTGTCACCATAAAATATACAGCCATCAAAGTATATATCCAAAGTTTATGGACAAGAACAAATTAATTACAATAATAAAGGCTAATTGAATAAGCCATCAAAAAACACGTCCAATCGAATTAAAACCAAGTCCTTAACCATATTTAAAATTGTCCTTTCATTTAAATATCTACCAGCTTGCATGACACATCAACTACCACCAATAAACACTTAATACAGCTATACCGCACAAGAAGGAGGACAGGCCTACGGTACCGCGGGTGTCATTGCCGAACTGCGAGTGGTTCGGGAAAGACCGCGGTGGCCACAGTAACTGCATTACTGTGATGAGGGAGACAGATGACCATGGTGCAATGGTGTATACCACACCACTGTGGGCGGTTGCCAAGTAGACCGCGGGATAACGGTAACACCGCTTTGGCAGTTAACCCGTGTTACCGTGGTCTGCTGAGCGATTAGCCGCGGTGCAATGGTAGACACTGCGGAGCCATGAGCGCTTATGGAGGAGGCCGTAGTATGGGGATAACCTTGCGGTTGAGGTTAATCTCCAACACTCCCTCTTAAACACAACTGCAACAAATTGAAGGAGCCCAAAAAGATTGATATTAAATTCCTTCAACACTCATCCCAAATTAATTCTCGAATGCTGCGACATTCTTTAACTTCTCCAATTCTCCCCCTTAAGCTCAACAATGAATTTTAATTTCTTCCTTTGCCTCTTCACTAAATTTTTTCTTTTTGTATGACAACCTCATGTGCCTTCTCTCTATCGGCTTTTTCCTGTGATTTCTACGATCTCTTCAGGATCTTCTTTAAATCATTTCTATCAAATTATTTTTCTTTAGCTACAACTGGATCTCTTCTTTCTTTAGAACTCTAACTAGTTCTTCATCATTCCATATGACTCTGGCAACTCTGGCATCCTCATCAATGACAATAGCACAACTTCTTTTGGCATCTAATTCTACTGTAGTTCCATCATATTACTACCTTTCTGGTCTTTTCTTTCATTTTCTTTGGCAATATCAAATCTTTCAGCTATGACACTAGCATTTTTCTTTCAATCAATTCAGCCTTGAATATCAGTTGCGGCTGATAGCAAACCATTTCTTTTTCTGGAGATTCTCTGGCCTTGCTCTTACCTTAGCTTCTACAAATTCTTCAACAAATTTATCAAGTAAACATTTTTCAATACATTCCTACAACCTTTGATATCTCTGTTTTTTTTCTTATCCCGAGAACTACAGCCTCTTAATCATTTGTTTAAATCTACGATCTTTCAATCTTTTCCCTCAATCTTGCATGAGTTTTTTCCTTTCCTTCCCAAATTTCAAGTTCCCTAATGTCTGCTGCATTTCCCTATTTTTAATTCATCATCTACAACTTTTTGTTGTCGTACCACTTCTTCTTCAAAATCTGACTTCCTTACTTCAAATGCAGCATGGTGTTCATCATTTATTCTTTAAATCCTTTCTCATTCTCTATTTGCAAGATTATCGTTAAAAACTGTTTGCACTTTCTCAATATTCCTCCTTTTGTTTACATGTTGCAATTATTTTCAATCTATTTTGAAACTTCAATCATTTCAATGTCTTATACTTGATTTTCTCATCTCATCCCATAGTGGCAGTCTACTGATGCTAGAGAGTCTAGTCATTTGTTTTATCCTTTTTCCTTCATACAAAATGTTGTTGCATTTCACTATATTACATATTTCTTTCCTTGTCCCACACTTTTAAAACAAACACACAAAAAACAAAAATCTATTTTTCAAAAGAAACTCTTCCCATTGTGGCTGCTGCCATACAACCATGACGTCTCTTAACTGCTGTAAGTTTTCAAACTTCTTCTTAATCCAAAAAATTTCTAGATTTCTAAATTTTCAAACTATCATTTTCCATCTTATAACTTTCTTCATCCATGAACACACTTTTATTGTATGACTTTGAGAGTTGTGGCTCTGACTCTTTTCAATGTTCTTTTGAGTGTGGCTTTCAACCTTTACCCAAGATGGCGATCTTTAACAGCTACGAATGTAACCTATTTTTTATCCATTCATATGATGAATTTTCTCCAATGCACAAACAAATTTTATTACAATCTTCCTTGACAACTCCATATTCCTTTATTTTAAAACATCATTGAACGTTTCTTTAACTCATTCTTCAACAACTGTTGTTGTATCAAACTTGTATTTTATTGTGCTTGGCTTCAACTACTTCTTTAAGTATTTATATCTCTTTGCATATGACCCCTTACATACAGGTCATCTATCACTCAGACTTGGAAGCTCTTGAGACTTCATCTTTCACTTCTTTGTATTATGATTACAACAATGCTTTCTAACTCTTCAAAAATGTCAAACCCTTTCACACAAAAAATAATGCCATTGATTTTACCCTTTCAACTGATGTAGAAGTTTCACCAAGTCTTGTTTCAATTCTTCAAAACATTACACTAAAATTTTACATCTTCACTATTTGCAAGTGACTCATTAGACAACAATTTCTTTTCTCTCAAAAAATTGTTCATTCCTTTTGAACTTTCAAACCTTTCAGAATTTTTATTGATCTTCACATATGCACACTTGTACAATATTTTGAACATACCAGTTAGCTTCTGCCAACTTGAATCACAAATCCATCCACAGTCCATCTTTATGCATTATGAACCGGATTCATTCTTTGTCACTTTATTCCAGCACATTTGCTCACAATGATTTTTCAAACCACAAAGACTACAAGGGTGTAAATCCCAACACTTATCCTTAGTATGACCTCTTCTATGATAGTGTGTACACCCATCACTTTTCATTTCACGAACAAATTTACCTGCACTTGTAGCAACATATCTGAGACCTTCAAACTTTGACCTCATTGTAGCCTCAATTGGCTCTCTCATTCCTTGTTCTTGTTTTCCTAGTCCTTGTCCTGTGTAACCCATTATTTTCATGATTTTTAACCTTGCATTCTCTTCAAAACAACTAGCATCTTTTGCAAGTTCTAACACATTATCACAGCTAGCCATATTTGCAAATTCATCAACATGTTCATCTTGACACTTTTTATCACCAACATTTTCAACAGAAACAAATTTTTCAATTGAAATACATAAATTTGTTGTGTCACAAGAAACATCACAAACTGAAGATTTTTTTTTCACACAATCATTACATGCACCTAATTTATTATTTTATTTCTTTAGTTTTGTGATTTTTTTCAGCTGTAAACTGTTTTCCTCTTCTACCCTTTTCAAAATTTCTTTCAAATCTTTATTTTTTTTCTTTATTTCATCAAACACCTTTATTCTTTGTTCAAACTCCTCATTTCTTTTCTTAGTCTCTTCAAAGGATTTCAACCTTTCTTCTAATTCTCCATTTCTAGCTTTAACTTTTCTCAATTCTTTCTCAAGATCATCATTTTCATCTAACAGTATACACTTCTCTTTCAACGACTCCTTTATTCTTTCAATAAAACACCTATTGTCTTTTTTAACAATACCGAGTTCATCTTTAGGCAAAATTAGTTCTTCCTCTAAAACATCTTTTGTAGATCACAAATTTTCATTTTTCTTTTTAACCCTTTTTCCTACTTTCCCCATTTGTAACAGGAAGGTTTCAGCTTACCTTTTTTTTAATCTCGTGTCTGGAATTCAGCAGCTGGATCTACAACTCTTTGTTTGTTATGGAAACTGGTATTCTGCTCAATCTTAAGCACAACCTCTTCTCCTTTTTTACAATTCACAGTAACTTTTTTTATAGCTTCGAGCACTTTGAAACAACTTCTTCTTCTTATAGGCTTCTGCACAGGTTCTCATATGTCAATGATTTCTTTTCTTTGTCTTCAAAATACAACACTTCTAGCTCTTCTCAATGTTTCATCTTCAAGCATTCTCCTTCTTTATTCTGATGTACACAGCCTCATGTTTACTTTTCTCAGCAACTGGTTAGAAAAACACTTCGTAGGCTTCAAACACACTCTAAATCTCCCTGTCAGCTAAACTGACTTCAACATTTTGCAAACATTCAACCTTTTGATATCTTCCTTTCAAGGAATTGATTCTCACTTACTCAACTACTTATATAGTGAACAATCTCTTTTCTACCAACAATGCACTTGTGGCTTCCTAATGCAATGACCTCCTTTTTAAAAAAAAACTTATTCTCTTATTAACTCTCTTCACAAATTTCTAAGCCCAGACAAACTTCTCACTTCGCAGATTTGTAGACATAATATTCCTAGACACCCTATGGCTTTTCTTAAACTAGACAGTGACTTCATCACAAAGATTTATCACAAAACTCCACACCCAGTGAGCTTGACCGACACTACTTTGATACCACTTTGTTGGAAAACAAGAGGCATGTAATGAACAAAAACGACATAAAACAAATTTAAATACTCAAATTACGAAATTGAAACAAATGCTCCAAACCCAAAAAATTTCATATTATATTGATTCTTAAACATATTTTCCTTCCTCACAGAGCTGTTGCTCTATTCTATTACAATCTTGCTTATTTAGAGCAATCTCAAAGTTTTCATCTATCACCATAAAATATACAACCATCACAACATATATCCAAAGTCCATGGACAAGAACAAATTAATTACAATAATAAAGGCTAATTGAATAAGCCATCAAAAAACACATCCAACCGAATTAAAACCAAGTCCTTAACCATATTTAAAACTGTCCTTTGATTTAAATATCTGCCAGCTTGCATGACACATCAACCGCCACCAATAAACACATAATACTACTATACCACGAGAGAAGGAGGATAGGCATGCGGTACCGCAGGGGTCATTGCCCAACCATGAGTGGTTCGGGAAAGACCGCAGTGGCCATGGTAACTACATTACCGTGGTGAGGGAAATGGATGGCCGCGATGTATACCGCACCACCATAGGCGGTTGCCAAGTAGACCATGGGATAGCAGTAACATCGTTCTGGCAGTTAACCCGCATTACCGCGGTCTGCCAAGTGACTACCCACGGTGCAACGGTAGACACCGCGAAGCCATGAGCGCTTATGGAGGAGGCCGCAGTATTGCGGTAACCCTACAGTCGAGGTTAATCTCCAACAAAATGTTTCCACACACATTTGAACAAAATCTCATCAAGGATGTTCTTGTAGCATTGCATTAGTTGGTCAATTGAATAAAATCATGATCCAATTAAGCTAAGGACTATCAAATTTTTCTACTTTGCATATCAATATGCCTCTCCATTCAATTTTTTTGTCAATAGACAATCCACTATGACAAGAAAATTTTACTTATCAATAAATAAATATAGAAATAAAAATTTGAATTATGGAACAACTTGCATGTGTATGAATTATCTGAATAGAACTAGAAATGTGCGAAAGAGTGTTAACATAATTTAGTCTTATGTCTGTGCCAGTTTGAAATTACTTACCACTGATATTGAGTGAAACTCCTGAGTCCTAATCAAGTATTGATTAGAAGAGTTGGTGTACACGAAATAAACCAAATCCTCCACCACCAAGGAAGATAAAATTGTTCTATATGTAAAAAACGGACCTAGGAATCAAAACACAATAGAACAACAGTAATAAACTGATAAAACAAGGCAAAACAGAGTTGGATAATTTAAAAATATGTATTTATCTAGCATGAATTGCATTACACTCAATCTAGATGCTATCTCCAACAGATGTCCACAATCACATATATATAGCTATAAAATATTTGAAGCCTGGAAGCTTCTAGCTTTCTAGAAAACTCTAAAATCTAGAAGCTTCTTTTTTACAATAGCTCTTAGTATGTTCTTTTCTAGAATAGCTCTAGGAATATTCTAGCTTATGGAAGACTCTAGAAACATTCTATCATCTTCTAGACAATCTTAATCATCCCTAAAATCCTCCCTTAAGACTGGCTAGAATAATACAAAGAAAATTCAAAGGAGAGGGGAACATTATACTACGATTCCCCCTTAATGTTCACCTCTATCATACCAAGAATTCCTCTTAATTTAAGAATTTGGCTTTAGTCATACTATTAGTGAATATATCAGCTATTTTTTCTTCACTTGGAAAAAAATTGAAGATTGATAATGGATGCTTGAACAAGTTCCCAAATGTAGTGAACATCAATCCCAATATGCTTTGTTTTAGCATGAAAAACTGGATTGTTGGCAACTTGTATGGTACTTTGATTGTCACAATAGATTGTATTAGTTTAAATTTGTAGAAAACCAAGCTCAAATCGAATATTTTGAATCCAAACTGCTTCCTTTCCTGCTTCTTTTATTTCTCTATATTTTTCTTCACATGAAGATAATGATGTTGTTTTTTGTTTTTTGCTGCTCCATGTAATAGGACCTGATCCAAGATTGAAAACATAACAACCAATATATTTTCTATCATCTATATCACGATCCCAATCTGAGTCGATAAATCCAACCAAAGAAATTGAAGATTTATAGTCATAGAAGATGCCAAAGTGTATGGTTCCATGAATGTATCATAAAATTCTCTTAGCAGCCAACCAATGACTTTCTTTAGGTGCCTGCATAAATCTAGATACTAGATTAACTGCAAAATAAATATATTGTCTAGTATGAGTTAGATAAACCAAGCAACCAACAAGTTTTCTATAAAAAGTGGCATCTACACTTTTGGAAGTACATTATTTAGTAAGCTTGACTCTAGATTGAAATGGGGTAGGTGCTAGCTTGCATTCAAGCATTTTAAACTTTTCGAAAAGGTCCAAAGCATATTTTGATTGTGAGATGAACAATCCATCATGTAATCTACAAAGTTGTAATCCAAGAAAATAGTTTAGGTCACCCAAATCACTCATAAGAAATTCCCTTTTAAGATGTGATTTTAAATCATTGATTACCCCAATATTTGACCCAGTAATGAGTAAATCATCTACATAAATTGCAAGAAGAAGAATATCATCTTGAAATTTCTTCACATAGATATTTGGATCTGAGTTACATCTTTTAAATCCATGAAGCTGAAAATACTTGTCAATATTCTCATTCCATGCTTGTGGTGCTTGTTTAAGACCATAAAGTGATTTCTTTAATTTGTGAACAAGATTAGGATGTTGCTGATTTACAAAGCCTGGTGGTTGATCCATATATATTTCTTCATAGAAATATCCATTTAATAAAGAATTTTTGACATCCATTTGATGAACATGCCACCCAAGACATGTAGCCAAAGAAAGAATAATTCTAACTGTGTTCATTCTAATGACAAGAGAAAATGTTTGTTCATAATTAACACCCTCTTTTTCATTGAACCCTTTAACAACCAATCTAGCCTTGAATTTTTCTAACTTAAAGTTTGTTTTGTAAATGCATTTGAAACCAATAAAATTCTTACCTTGGGGGCAAGGCACAAGTTCCCAAGTTTTATTCTCTAACAATGCATTATATTCCTCTTTCATGGCTTGCTCCCATTCTTTTTTCCCTCTATCTTTCTCACATGAGGTTGGGTCATTTACTTGTAATACTTTGGCCATGAGAGAACTAACGTTCCTTCCTTGGATCTTTGAGTCTTGCCTATATATTTCTTCAACACTCCTTGTCTTTTGTCTAGATGAAAAGGAAAAGGCATCTTCTTCATCATCACTACTTACACAAAATGGCCGATTACAAGCATTAGTTGTTTCATTTTCAATAGTAATAGTAGTGCACACCTCATCCTCATCAATGTAGTCTCAATTCATTTCTAAAATATCAAAAAAATGAGAAGCATTTTTTGTTGTAGAGTGAGAGGAAGTGGTCATAAGTTATGAATGCTTATTGTTGGAAATTTATGCCTCATCTTCCTGGCTTGGACTTGTATCTTTCCTTGGAGTCCTATTTCTGGCCTTTACCACCATACCGCTGTAAGCTTACCTTGGTGGTGCGATTGAGCGGTTTACTGCTTTACCACGGGCCACCTTGCTTGGTCTGATAGTTGGGCGGTGTTACCGCCTTACCACGACAGTTTTCTTCTAGACTGGCAATTGCATGGTGAGTGGCGATAGTTGGCATGGCAGTTACCGCCATACCAAAGGGGTTTCTCAGAGGTGGCAAGGTAGTGCGGTTGGCGACGCGTTGGTGGAGCAAGGCCTTACTGCCTTACCATGGTGGTTGCTCATCTGTGGCATGGTGGCATGGTTGAAGGGTGGTGGTCTCGTTATGGTTATCGTCTTACTGCGGATGGTGCTCGAGGAAGCCACGGTGGTTGCGGTGGATGGCTGGCAGTCAACATTAGCAATTACCGCCTTACCGTGGGCGGTGAGAAGTCTCACCTTGGTGGCCACAATAAGATCATTGGCGGTTTGCCTGGCGGTCACCGCTCTATCGCGGGGTGGCTCGGTGACCCCCGTGGTAGCATGGTTGACCGTTAGCGGTGTGGGTTGGTAGTCACCGCCTTGCCATGATTGTTTGGTAGTCAGGCCCTGATAGTGTGGGGAAAGAAAAGAATGAGATCGGGCATGTTCACCACCACACCACGGGGTGACTTGGTGAGCTCTACAGTAGCGCGGGTATTGTCTGGGTGAGGTCGGGTGAGTTCAGCGCAATACCGTGACTGGGTAGACTGAGCTCAACGGTAGCACAGTTGGAGGCTGAGGGTCGACATGGTCTCACCTCCATATCATGATGGGTGTTTGGACTCAGAGCGGTAGCATGGTGGAAGACAGAGGTGAGCTCAGAGCTCGACCGACTGAGCTTGACAATGTTTGACCAGAGGTCAAAGTGGTGAAAAAATGGGAAAGCGACACATGGCTCAGCATCAAGATGTTGATTGGCTAGAAGCCAAAATAATTTATGAGAGTTATTGTAGGCTGAGTTTTTAGCTAAAGATAGGACCCATTTTAGGCAAGGAATTGAATACCTGGGCGACCCGATGCAAGAAGATTTGTTAGTGAATATCCTGAAGATAGTTGATTGCTTGGACATGCAGAATAGGTAGGCACACGGTAAGAGATTATATGTAATCTCGTGTGTAGCTAGTTAGGATGATGAGTGAAGAGAGAGAGGTTGAGAGTGTTCGAGCGATCTTTACCATGAACACTTTGTCTCTCAGATCTAAGAAGATGTGAACTTGTTGAGGCCTAGAGGCTGGGTTAGCCATATGGCTCATTGAGAGAGTTGACTATCTTGGTGAGATGAATCTACATTGTGTGTTGTGACGGTGCTGGAACAGTGTGAAGATTTTTATTATGTTGTTTCCTGCTTTCTCTAGATGGACATGATGTAATCTCCTAAAGAGAATAGCTTTGTTTTTGTATTGTAACTATTTTTTGTTACTGAATAATATAAGTGAGCTGAGTGTTTTGGAGGGTGGGATTTTTAACCTGAAAAGGTTTTCCCCACGTAGATCTATGTGTCCATATGTTTGTCTTTCATGGTTGTCTGATTCTGCATTCTTGAATCTATGCTTGTGTTGAATCTGTTAAGCATTTACTTTCCTTAGAAAGATCAATGGGGGATCCACTATCCCTGTTTCCACTTTATGGCATAGTTTGTGTCTTTGATGTGATTTGAAGAAATAAAAATCACTAAGGCACTACTATCTTAGACATTCGTTCTATGATGATACACCCATCTCGTATCCCCAACAATCAAACTTTACATCTCTACTAAAAAAGACCTTGTTTGTTGCTAAATCATATAACCTATAAGCCTTTGATTCTTCACTATAACCCATAAACAAAAACTTACGACTCTTTTGTTCTAACTTTTCCCTCTTTTCATCAAGAATGTGTGCCCAAGCAATACACCCATATACTTTAAAATACCCAACGTGGGGATTCCTACCACTCCAAGCTTCTTCAGGGGTGATATTTGTGAGGGTTTTGGTGGGGATTCTATTCATAATATATGTAGCACAAGAAACAACCAAACCCCAAAATTTACTATGCAAAATTTTAAAATGCAGCATACAATGAACCATTTCTAACAGATTTCTATCCATTCATTCAACCACCCCATTTTGTTGAGGAGCACAAGAAACTATTCTTTGTACCTCAATACCATAATTTTCACAAAATGACTCAAATACATAATTGTAGTATTCACCCCCATTTTTCATCCTTAAGCATTTGATTCTTTTCCTTCTTTGATTTCAACTAAAGCCTTAAACTTTTCAAAAACTTCAAATACTTCATTTTTCCTTTCAAGAAAATAAACCCATACTCTCCTAATGTAATCATCAATAAAAATGAGAAGGTACCTAGCACCTGAAAGTGAAGGATAGCCTGATTCACATAAATCACTATGAATGAGTTACAATGGATAACTAGGTCTCCATGCTTTACCTGAATCAAAAGGTTCTTGATGATGTTTCCCTAACACACATCCTTCACAAACACCTTCAAAACCTGAATGTTTTGTTAATCCTCTAACCATATTCATTCTAATCATGTCTTGTAATTTTCTATATTTTATATATGTCCAAGTCCAGCATACCAAAGTTTTGACATATAATCCATCTGAGCAATAAAAACATGAGAGTGTGTATTCATCATCAACAAACCCCACAAGTTTAAAAAGACTCTCTTCATGATCAACTCTACCAATAGCGATTATATTGTGTTGGTCTTTTATATCTCTAACAATAACTTGATCAGTAGTGACAAAAAACTCATATCCAACTTGAACTATTTTATATATTGAAATAAGATTCACCCCTAATCCTTCAGCCAATAATTTCTTTTCAAAGACCCATTTGTTCTATTAAAAGTCCCTATTCCTAAGACTATAAGTTTCATTTTATTTCCAATAGTAATTTCTTGATCTGAATTCTTCCCTTCATAAAAATCAATAAACGAAGATATATCCCCAATCATGTGAGTTGATGCCCCTTCAAATCTAAAATCCATTCTTTATTAGAATATAAAGCAAAGTATCCCCCCCTTAACACTAGATTTACTCTCAGGTGTAGAAATTACCTCCTCATTTGATTTCTCTTGCCTTTTTAGGGAGACAGCTATGAAGCCATGTCTATCCTTCTTTCCATCCTTAAAAATTTCTTGCTTGGGCTTGTATTTTTTCCTTTCACTGTCCCTCTTCTTCAAACAAATTTTCTCCATGTGATTATCACCTCCACAATACTTTTTGTATAGGAGTGAATGTGTACCCCTAATGCAAATTCCCCTTTTACCCCTCTTGACTTTAAAAAATCAAATTTGGAGGCTTAATTCCACCTAAGCCCGCTGTCCTCATTCCACTTGGTGCTTGTTTTGAATGTCGATGGAAGAATAACTATTGGGGACACCTGCATGATGCATAGATGTCTACGTGGGGAACTTACGTCCCTACCATATTCCTCTGGCTAGAACTTGCAGAGACGTTACACTTCCCATTGGAAGTCAAATAATAATGCCCCCTTCAGCTGACTAGCCTAAATATGGCTTTTTTTTCATATTTCCTTCAAATTCACTCACCTTCATCCATTTTGGAGGCTATACGATCTCTTCACAATCCATCCAACATTCACTTCAAGCATTCAAGTACATTCTTTCACTCTATAGCAACAATTCCATCACTCCATCAATTCAATAGAGCAAGTGTAAAACAACACCATTACAACAAAGGCTTGAGTTCCTCTCATTCTCTCCCCCATTAGCCTTGACCACTCTTGGTGGAGGTGGTAAGCTCTCTACTTTCCTTCTATATTACTTGGTTGAGTTAGCACATTACTATTTTGTAGTGTTTTAGTGTACTTTTCTTGTACTTCCTTCTTGATCATATTATTCCTATATCATTGCAAACTTGGTTGTACGTGGAGGTGGAAACACTAAAATGAGGGTCTGACTCAAGTAGACCCCTAGAGAACCCCCAAAAATTTCTCTCTTCCGTGTGTACGTGGAGATATCTTGGAGTGAGCCAGCGAACAAGTTATTGTGTGAGATTTTCCTTGTCACCCTTACCTTAATCTACTTGTTTTATCATATCCATTTATATCTTTCAAACTTCATAGTAATATTTTCTTCACTTAGAAACCATTAGCTAGGCTGTTAGTCTATTTTATATTGATTAGACCTTGTATTTCTAGTCCTCTGGCCATATAGACACCAGTGCACCTACGAGACACCAACGCATTGTGTTTTCATCCCAGAACCACGCTTTTTTCCTCTGACAAAGAGCTATCATAGAAACAGAGTTGATCCAAAAAAATTACTCACCTAGTCTCCTTTCAAACCTTAGATTTGTAGAGTAATCGAAGGACCTTATAGTCCTAATAATTATCATCTTTCTTTTCATAAAATTCCCTTAAACTGACGTAAGTTAGGGCAGCCTACTATTGGAAATATGTGCCTCAAACATTACAGGCTGAAACCTCCATGAGTGCCAAGTCGGTGTGACAAGTTCCATGTCTGGCCGACTAGCAGTTTGCTTTATTCATTTATGAACAGGTCACTGTGACCTTGCCATTGTCTTGCCGAAAGGTTGCACTGTGGAGTTTATCATTGTAGCATGATGTATTCGTTATGACATCAGAGTGATCGGGAGACCTCTGGCCGACAGGCCATTCAATCATGCATCGGTGAGACTCTTGGTGACTGTGATCTTCGGTGAAGCTTAAGGTTCTCGCTAAGATGTCTCAGTGAAGTGTTAATGTCTCGCCGATAGCTCATTGTGTTGGAAGCCTTCAGTGTAACTTAAAGCTATCGGAGAAACCTCTTAGTGATGGCGAATGTCTTGCCGATAGCCGATGGCTATCGGGGTAGCTCTTGGCGATAGTTGGTCATTGGTGAAATATATGGATCTCGGTATGATGTCTCGACGAAAGTCGATTGTCTGGCCGACGGGTATATGTTCTCGGTGTAACTCAAGTTGTTCGGTATGAACTCTTGGAAATAGGAGTGAGTCTTTCCGACTTCTATTTGGTGCTCGATAGGCTTGGGGACTTCGGTGTAACCTCAATGATTCGCTATGACCCTCTGGACAAAGCGATAAGTCAGGGCGACTACTACATGATGTCTCGGTGTATCTCTTGGAGCTTGATGTAATATCTTGGCGACTACAGAGGCTTTCAGCGACTTCGATATGAGGTCAATGTGGCATCGGCGAGACACAGTTAGTGTCTCACCGAGATTGCAATACAATACGAATTATGTTGAATGGTTGACAATCCTATGTGGAGTCTCGTGGATGAATAGAAGGAGTCGAAGGGGAACAATTGGAAGACAGTCAGTTGCGATGGTTCTGTAAGGAAGTTCTACAGACATAATTCAACATGGATATAGTTGCAAGTTGCAGACGCTTGGGGGTTGGATTGTGGTTCGATCAATAGGGAAGTGTAAAGAATTCAAATTGTATCAGTGAACGATTTAAATTTTTTTTGTAATGGCTATAACTTGGATGTTTTTCTATTTGAAGAAGTTTCATGATGAATGCTGTTGTATAATGACACCAGAAAGATAAGTCTGGAGTTGTATGTAATTTTGATTACTATTGTACACATCTAAAAATGGTCACGGTCGATCGAATCTGTTAATTAATTAAATATGAGTTATTTAATTAATGTTTTTAAGTCTACTACATATAAATAAATTTAATCATTTATTTATATTGTTCATTTTTCTAGTTCTTCTAATCATGCTACCTTCTTCTTAATTAATTAAATAGATTTTACAATTTATTTACAATAATTATCAAAGTTTAAATTCTAAATTTAAATGATATTCTTCCCTCCACACTTAATTAAATCATTTTCCAAATTCCCACTTCTCTCACAAAAATTAAATATTCTTAATATTTAATTAAAAGACTTTTTCCTTTTCTCATAATTAAATATTTACAATATTTAATTAAAGCCTTTTCACATTTCTTTCACACATAATTAAATATTTATTTATTTAATTATGAGAGACACCTTTCAATTTGTCTCTTCATTTTCTGTCTCTCAGAATTCTGCCTTCTTTTCGAATTCTTGATCTCTCACCATTCATTCCAATAGGTTTGAACTCAACCGTCGATCTTGGCCAATCGAATTCCTACTTTCAAAAATCTATAAATACAGGCCTTTCATGAGTTGAGAAGGACCTCAAATCTCATATTTTCATGCGTAGTTATTATAGTCGCATCTTAAGCATTTCATAGCATTTTAATTCAATAAGCTCAATCTTTTACATGCATATGCATTTTTGATAAATCTCATTCTCGCAAGTGCCATTCTATAAGCTATTGTTTGCACAACTTAGAGCAAACATCTTGAAGCGAATCCTTGGAGATAGAGGACAATGGAATGAGTTTGAAGAAGCTGTTGTTTAGAGTTTGCATTTACTTTATTTTATTTAGTTTTCTTCAATCTAATGTTTCATTGGTGTATTAGATTAGATTCAATTTAATTTGACACATTCTAACGTACACATTTTTGGCGCCCACCATCGGGCATCCCCCCGTATTAATCTTTTTCTTGCAGAAAATATTATGTTTTTATAGATGACGGACTGAAAAATTTGCTTTGGCGCATACGATCCTCGGTTTAGCGCATCCATAGACTGTTTCAGCGCATCCACAGACTGTTTCGACGCATCCAAAGATTGTTTTCGCGCATCTAGAGATTGTTTTAGTGCATACGAGCCTTCTTTTAGCACATCTGAGTTCTGTTTTAGCGCATATGAGCCTTCTTTTAGTGCATCTAGGTTCTGTTTTAGCGCATACAAGCTCTGTTTTAGCGCATAGACCTCTGTTTTGCACTTTTACAGTCAGTTTTTAAAATAGCAATATCTTGGTCATACGGAGGTCTTTTTGACAATGTTTTTTTGAAATGGGGTAGAATTTCATAAGCTATCCAATGGTGTAGGTTTTTCTCAGTTTTATTTGGGTTAAAATTATAAATTTCAAATCTAAAGTCAAATCACACTATAACTTGGTCTAATTTTTAGGATTTTTATGCTGAATCATTCATGTAACCCTTATACCTTCTTGTTTCTTGGTTTAATCTAATATTTGGAGAATTTTTGTAGGTTAGAGAATCAAAAAAGGAAGAGGAAACAAAGGAAAAGCTTCTTATGAAATTATCTTTCTATTGTATCAAGTGTTTTTAAACACTTTGAGAGTAATTATAATCTCATTCTTAAATTGTTGTTTGGATCCGATGCGACTGCGGCCAGAGGTTTTATTGATGTATGGGGAATAAAATGAAACAAACCTAGGATAGACATTTAAATCTGAATTAACCAATCCTAGGATAGTCACCAAACATAAATTTTCTTTTGGTTAAAATGAATCCCATGTTTTTGGTGAAGCAACATCCTCACTTAGAATAGAAAATTTTTCAATTTGGGATTTAAAATCGAACCATTAATTGCTTGCTGTGATTGTGGGTAATAGGTCTATGCTCTCCCCTTAACTGGGTGATCAAAATACCAGACTTACCTTTTATTTTATGCAATTTAATGTTTTATTACATCCTTTAGAAGGCCTATTCTTGTGGAAAAAAGTACTCACCCAAGAGGAACGACCTAAGTGGGAACACCTAAAGCCAAGGTTTCCAACCCACTTTAATCAAAAGCAAGTTGTTGATGAAAATCCAACTTGACAGTAGTAGGCAGGATCACCATCCCCAAAGCCTTTGTTCTAAAGGTTGGGAGGTCTCTCGAGGGAGTATATCTATTGCCACATTGAACGGAAATACTTACTAAGAACCATAGTGTAGTGGCCAGCCTTGTCAGTAACCAAACATTATTTTAATCACGGTGCAAGGGGAGGGAAGAATCTGCCCCCAAGACACTCACCATATAATTGCCACAGATTGTTTGCTCAGGGGATTCGGTATCCACTTCCGTCACCTTGAGTACGCGCCTGGAAAAGACAAAAACACAAGTGCCCTCTAGGGGGTGACAAAGTTGTGTGAGTCAACGCGATTTTAAGTTGTGGGTTGTGATTACTATGATGACCTATTTGACAACTAAGAGTGAGTCTGACTGATATGCTTATCTTGTTCAAAACTTGTGGAAATCTCAAAGAACATACACTCTTTGTTTAGATTCTAGGATTAACAAAACAACTGTTTGCTTCTCTATGCTGTATTTTTCACATTTAAATCAGATTAAGATCATCCACAAACTTTAAAACATGGGTCATAGCAAAGAAAATCTTGTTCATAGGCTTTATGGAAATAGTTCAAATCAAGAGATAACAGAAGAAATGCTTCAAGAAGTTGAACAAGATCCACATTTTCTCTTAACTATGGAAAAGATCTTAGAGCAAAATAAAGAAGGATATTTTCTTTTATTGGCAAAGCAAGGTGCCAAATTGCCCTCTGACTATAATATGGAGAAAATTAAAGCGAATCCTAAAAAGAATGAAACTCCCTTAAATGATCTTAGTACTCTTACCCAGTAAGTAAGAGAACTCTAGAGGCAAGTCAAGGAAATAAAAGGGGGCACAACTAAAAATTCCTTTGACAAAAATATGAATGTGACCTTTTCTCTTCCAAAAACAACATCAACCAAATTCAATGTTTCTGAATTTTTGCAAAGGTTAAATGGGAAGCCTAAACCATCAAGTAACATTGACCATTCCTATCATGCCATGCATTTATCTTCATCTCCCATAATTCAAAATGAACCTCATGGTTCTTCTACCCAATTCAATGACCTTCTTCTAGCATATTCTCTACATCCAATGATTCGTTTCAATCTACACATCTCAATCAAAACATTATTTCCACTCCATCCCATGATACCAAAATTTGATCAAGATCCCATTTCTCAAGAATCATATGATGATCCCCTCCTTTCATTATTCACCCATGATAATCTTCTTCCATCTCAAGAACAAAATATTCTTCCAAGTCCTCCCTCCACCCCATTTCATGAATCCATACCCTCTCATGACTCAATCACATCCCAGGGGCATGACAATTCTTCCATCCTATCCAAAGCTTCCCTTCCATCTAATGATCAAGATACTCCATCTCCTTCATCTAATGATTCTTTTCCAAGTCTAGATCAAAGTATCCCATCATCCTCATTTCAAGGGCTCATCACACCTCTTCAACAAATATCAACATCATTTGATCATATGATTGAAAACAATGACAATTTCTCCACCATATCTGTTGGGGACAATGATCAAAATCAATCCATCAATGAGCACTGTGAAGATATGTCTACCCCATCTAGTGATCAAGACAACATTCATCAAGAGCCATTTTTTTGTTATGATCAAGACCCCTCCTACAAAGATCTATTTCAAGGAGTGTTGACGATATTTGATCCTATTGACATAATCCATGATCCATTAGCCAATGATCGTATTGAAAATGTCTCTAAAATGCCTAATTAGTTAGAGGACATATCTCAAGAACATATTTCAAAGCATGATCAACAGTTATCACCAAGGTCTAGCAATGGTCCCTCCCAAGATATATTGACATCCTTCGATCTCACAGTTGTGAACAGTGAAAGAATCCCTAGCTCACCATTTGATCCAAGTCCACTCAAAGATCAAGAGGATATTGAGCCACTTCCCATGCCTTATGACAATGTCCAAAAACCCTTTGAAATTGACCCATGTCAAGAATTTGATCCAAAACATGTCAAAAGTAATTCCAGAATTAGTCAAGATCAAGGATTCGTATCTCCCAGATACTACAATGACCTAATGGGCACTCTCTTATATATAAAAGATATTGCAAATGATGATCATATCCATATAGCACATACTCCTCCATCTACCCATAATATGCTTTCTTTGGATGGACACATAGATAATCGTCATTCAAAACAAGAGTCTCATACTCTTACCAAGGAACAAGAGTCTCTTACTCTTAAAATTTATCCACATGATCAAAATATAGATAAATCCAGAGACATGTCAGCAATGGGTCATGAAGAAGACTTCTACAAAAGTTGTGAATCAGAAGCATCATGTGAAAGTATATCAAGAATGAATCATGAGGAACACTTTTACAAGGACAGTAAAGCATCAACACCTCTTGAAGGAGCATTACAATCTGATATCTCACAAGATCAAGATAAACATACCAATCAAGCATTCATCCCACTTATGGAAGTTCCTATCATTTATAAACTTGGATCACTCACCTTTGTAAGGGAAAATTATCTTATCAATAAGGAAGTTGTCACTTTTGAAGATCCACCACAGAGCAAAGAAGGATTAGCACCTTGTTTCCAAGGTAAATCATATCCTATTGCAAATAGGATTTTTTAGCGGTTGAATTATCAAGGCAGAGGATTATGCCTACATGAACAAGGCATCCTAGAACCAGTGCAGATTATTGGAAATTATAAAAATCAAGGCCCTGGTTATTCAAAAATCAAGGGATCTCAACATATCAGTAATACTTTCATGAAATTAGGGACAACTTCATCTCAAGAAAATGTCAACATAAAAGGCACAAAGAATCTTTATGATGAGACCAATGCCAATACTACAACCAGCCATGTCATAAATCTTCATCCACCCATCACCCCATCCACAAATTGGGACCAAGATTAAAAGAAAGACTTGAATCAAAAAATGAAGAATGTTATCAAAGAAGAAGAAGCTAAGAATCATATCAGGCCAATCAAATACACTTGGATACCAAAAAATACAAAGAAAGATTATCCCTATCAAACTCCATCAGTCAAAGAAACTATGGGGCAAAATAAAAAAGGGGCAAGTATCCATCAAAGATGTCCACAAAGGAAAAATAAAGCTTCTCAAGCAACATACAAAGTGTATCAAGCAGTTGGTCCTAATTCCATGCACATTTCCATATCCACTCATTATTGCTCATCTTCCCAAGTTTGGAGAGTCAAAGGTTCCAAACTATCGACCAATCCATCTTTTACTCCTAAACATACTCCATCCATGCCTCCATGCATGATATCCAATTCTCACATTGACCATGTATTGGCAGCGACCCTTCATCATAAGGATTCAAAAGGCACTCTATCGCGATGTGCGCACAAAGATGAGGTTAACTCCGATATCAGCAAAGTAGATCAGGGATCTCAAAAGTTGCATTCAAGTGCACGTATCTTGGCAAAAAAGCTTCTTCAAGCAGGATATCGATGGCACATTATGACAGAAGCATCAACATCAGCACCACCAGGTGGTTCAGCATTAGCTTAAAATCTCTCAGAAAATACAAAAAAATCAAAAAATGAAAAAAATGGTTGCCTTGATGAAAACCTGGCAAACAGGCGTCTTGGTGACAACAAAAAAAATCAAAAATACAAAAATCCAAAAAAATCAGAAAAAGGATTGAAAACAGTAAAGAAAAAAATCGTCCTCTAGCGAAAACCATTTCGATGGCGCTTTGGACAGGTACCATGATGAAAACCTGGCAAACAGGCGTCATGTGTAGAATCGAGCATCTATGTGGGCCAATTTCAAGAGAAAGCATCTTATTGCATCCATAATAAAGCCAACATTCCATCCATATCATCCGTTCATCCATGAACCGTTTATCTAGCCCATTACCATCTATTTACATTATCTTGATCTCGACAAAGTTTGGTAAACACTTTACACTTGTTTATGGTAAACATCTTGACATGGGTCATTTTCATTGATCCTATCCAATCCAAACATTATCTGAGCCTTGAAGCATTATCCGAATGAGCATTCCTCTGTTCGAAACACCTTATCTTGTCACAAGATAATCCTTGGCATCCTTTGCATGCTTACAGTATCTATCCATACACCTATTCAAGAATCCACCCATGGCCATTCAAACATTGCTAGACATTGGGGGCAAATGTTTACATCTTGCTTCAGGAATGAATCTTGATATATATCCTCTAACTTATGTGGTGATTTGAACATTGGAAGACGTAAAATCAAATTGGTCAAGCATTTGCAAGCCAAAAGATCCAAATCACTAGCCCATGGCATATTTTGATAGGAAGACGCTCCTTATCAAGCTTTATCTTTCGTCGAACATCAATCTGAACAATTCATATCAGTCACATCTAACTTGCGTGTCAGTGTCACATCAAATCATCAAAATAATTTTGTTCCAAATCAAGCTTCATCAATCTTGATCAATCGAATCCAATCAATTATCACCTTGTTTGACTTAACACACTTAGTCAAACTATCATCTTGTGAATGAGTTTACTCTAGGATAACGCAACTTCCTTGGGTTGACAAATTCATTATCATCTTTGTTTGGCTTAACACACTTAGCCAAATTAACAAATCCATTACCATCGCGTTTGACTTAACACACTTAGTCAAACTATCAATCCATCAATCTGATCAATCAACCTTAGCTTGGTTTTCAACAAAATCTCAAAACAAAGCACTAATATCATCATGCATGTCCATATCCAAATCATCAAAATCCAAAAAAATCAAAAAACATCAAAATTCAAAAAAATCAAAATATTCCTAAAATCCAAAGAAAAATCAATAAATCATATGCTTTCATCAATAAAATGCTCGTGTCTCACCCTAGACTAGGGGCAAAATCCTGAACTCATTGGGGGAAATCAACTTATTTTTGAGCAAACAAGCAACATGTGTCAATTATCAAGTATCAGATCAACAATTGAATATCCAATCAAATCTGGTCAAAACAACTTTGAGACATGTCATACATTGAAACTTGAAACAAATTGGATGATCTTAATCTGAATAAAATGAATGACAAACCTAAAAGCATAAGTTGTAAATTTTTGTTTTAATATTTGATGACATCGTATCTTTGGAGTGGTTCAATGATGTACTGAACTAGAATCACAAGGATGAAGTATGATTTTTCTTTGCTTGCTATCTGTAAGCTAATCATTAGTATTGTGCAAATTTGTTGTGGGACATGCTCTACAATGTATCATTGATGACATTTCAAAATTTGCATAGGAAAATGGTTAACTTTTGCCTGTTTATGCAAACAATACTCAGGTCATCTTGGTTCAATTATACCTCGATGCTTGTATTAATTTGCTACATCAAACATTATGAAAATAGTACTCAGGTCATCATTGGTGCTAACATACCCTTTGATTCTTGTACTAACTTTCAACACATCAAAAAGCTCAATGATGAAAACTAAACACAACAAGAAATGGCAACAAGGAGAATGATTCATTATTTCATTTAGGATTCATAATTCATTTGCATTTTGAGGGACTTTTCAATAGATTTTTGAGGGTTAATCACATACTTGAATATCTTTTTTTCAGACAATGGTTGAGTATGACTGGAAATTTGTCACATATCATCTGCATCATCTTAATCAATTCATCCAATCATTTCTTCCAATCTTATCTTATCAATCAATTCAATCTAGCACAAATCATTTAACCATACCTTTGGTCTTGTTCCTAGCCTTACTGCAAGCCTCGATCATCATCATCATCATCGGGATGTATCCTTCCCTATCCTTTTGTTGTTCTGGGATGTATCCTTCCCTAATCAATAACACTATCAATATCATCAAGCAATCATGCAAATCAATCTGCAATGGATATCATCAATCAATCAATACATCAAGCAAGTTCAAATCAATTTCTATTTGTTTTTCATATTGCATGGAAACAAATTTAACAGTCATCATGACTCAATTTGATTTTCAAGCAGGAAAATAAATCTATCATCTACTATTTGTTTTTCATATCACATGCAAACTAATTTAATAGTCATCATGACTCAATTTTCCTTTCAATCAGGAAAGCAAATCTATCAAGCCTTTCAATCAAGAAAGCATATCTATGTTACTATTTGTTTTTCATATCACATGGAAACAAATTTAACAGTCATCATGACTCAATATCTATCTATTTGACTTTCAATCAGGAAAGCAAATCTATCATTTCTATTTGTTTTCATATCGCATGGAAGCAAATTTATCAATCAAAAGGCATCATCAATTGGGGCAAAATCAAAGTTCTTCATCTTCATATCAATCTTTCAATAGGGGTTTTCATCAAATCATCTTTATCGGTCGATGAATCAGATAGAAAATCAGTAACAATTTCCAAAATCATGTTTATCTGATTCATCACCCAAGGGGGCATATAGCATCATCAACAATTTTTCAAAGTCAGGGGCAAATTCTTTGAAGCAATGCGTGAAAGACATCACTTCAAAGAGGGGCAAAATGTACACATCTAAAAATGGTCACAGTCGATTGAATCTGTTAATTAATTAAATATGAGTTATTTAATTAATGTTCTTAAGTCTTCTACATATAAATAAATTTAATTATTTATTTATATTGTTCATTTTTCTAATTCTTCTAATTTAATTAAATAAATTTATTTATTTAATTAATGCTACCTTCTTAATTAATTAAATAGATTTTACAATTTATTTACATTAATTATCAAAGTTTAAATTCTAAATTTAAACGATATTCTTCCCTCCACACTTAATTAAATAATTTCGATATTTAATTAAATCATTTTCCAAATTCCCACTTCTCTCACAAAAATTAAATATTATTAATATTTAATTAAAAGACTTTTTCCTTTTCTCATAATTAAATATTTACAATATTTAATTAAAGCCTTTTCACATTTCTTTCACACATAATTAAATATTTATTTATTTAATTATGAGAGACACCTTTCAATTTGTCTCTTCATTTTCTGTCTCTCAGAATTCTGCTTTTTTTTTGAATTCTTGATCTCTCACCATTCATTCCAACAGGTTTGAACTCGACCATCGATCTTGGCCAATCGAATTCCTACCTTCAAAAATCTATAAATACAACCCTTTCATGAGTTGAGAAGGACCTCGAATCTCATATTTTCATACGTAGTTATTCTAGTTGCATCTTAAGCATTTCATAGCATTTTAATTCAATAAGCTCAATCTTTTACATGCATATGCATTTTTGATAATTCTCATTCTCTCAAGTGTCATTCTATAAGCCGTTGTTTGCACAACTAAGAGCAAACATCTTGAAGCGAATCCTTGGAGATAGAGGACAATGGAATGAATTTGAAGAAGCTGTTGTTTAGAGTTTGTATTTACTTTATTTTATTTAGTTTTCTTCAATCTAATGTTTCATTGGTGTATTAGATTAGATTCAATTTAATTTGACACATTATAACGTATACAACTGTAATACAAAGTGATTTCTCTTGGTGTGGTGGGTTTTTCTCCCGTAAGGGTTTTCCCACATATATTGTTGGAGTTGAGAAGATACAACACCACAAAATCCCAAAAAATCTTTGCAAGCAAATAACCTGTTACAAGGAGAAGCAAAGAGAAGCACTAAAGGAAATGCTCAAAAATATGGAGCAATGAATTCACACAAAATGTAAAAATGAATTAATGATACAAAAGATAGTTTTTAACTACATATAGATGAAAACCCTAAAAAGGAAAACCCTAGGCTTGCACAATAATAATTAATAAAGTAATTAATTATTGTGTACCTAATGTTAACTTAAGTGAAAAGAGGTAAAAGAGAACTTTAAGTAATTAAACAAATATTGTTTAATTAATAAAGTAAATAACCGATTACTCTAACACCCCCCCTTAAGATAGACATAGGGAGAAGCTAAAACCTAGAAGAAACTACTGAAAACAAAAGCAATGGGTCCCTGCAACAAGGCAAGATCAGGTACCCATGTACAAAATCAATGCAAACTAAATGAAATGGGGTAAAGGAGAAAACCCAATGGGAACAAAACTCCTCCCCAAAATAGAATGCAAGGAAAGAATGCAATGCACTAATGAATGAAGGATAGGAGGTGGATAACATGATACCCCCCATAGACAACTTCTATCATATAAGTACATGTACAATGATCTCCATAGGAGAGATAGAAAGAGAGAAGAAGGCCCCCCCACAATGAAGAAACTCCTATCACAATGGTAGATGTCTGATGTAGAATCCAAAAAGACATCCTGAAGCAGAAAATGGTATTCCTCCCCTTGGGAAGAAATGGATCTATGGACCTGTATCGAAGAAACCCTGTGAAGAATGAGGACCCACTCTGTCTCAAGATGTGTGCCATGATAGGATGCTGAAGAGTCTCACTATCCGAATGGAAACAAATAATACCAAATCCAAACTGATGTGGAGAATACTAAAATGTAACCTCTGAATGCACAGATAATGGTGGGCGAACAGTGATAACCTGACTGTCAAGGTAGAGGAGATGAATGTCCTCAAAATAATCCTCCAAATCTGCAATATAGGACTCAACAAACAAGAAAGATATGTCTGCAACATAAGAGTCCAAAGTAGTTATATCTGGAAGATATATGATTCCCTGTTGCACTGAATCAAGAACAACAAGAGATGTTGATGAAGTCTCAGTCTGAAGAGTAGGAACTATGAGACAAACCTCCGATCCATCGAAATAAGTAAGGGTGTCTAAATACTCAAGCTCCTCTAAAGTATCATGATCAAAGGGTGTATTTTCTCTCCAAGCAATGGGTAAGAGACAATCTAAAGTAGGATCCTCTAGGAATAGAGATAGAACAAGGTCTCCATAGATCTCCCAAAGACGTGTCCAAAGTCGGTGAGGACAATTAATGTCCGATATAGTCAACACAGTGTCATGATTAACACTAGACAATATAACTCCTACAATGTGATTTCTAATAATATCCCATGCTAATCTGCCCTCTAAAGTTGTTGGTTCAGGTATGAGATCATACAAATAAGGCAAAATATTAAGCCACCTACAATGTGTAAGTATACCCTTTGCCCATGACTCATAATTACCCCGCTCTAGAAGAACAACTGAAGGGTGAGTAGAGAAACCCATGATAACTCTTCAAATAAAAAAAAACTAAGAAATCTGACCTTATTGTATTTAGATCAAATTAATATAACCCATTTCATGCAAACAAAACCCATGAAGGAGCCAGAATGACCAAGTAATTGAGCAAAGTGTAAAAACACACAAATCTAAATAAAAAATACCTGGTAAATATTATGATAAAATAGACCATAGATCTGGAAAGAGCACTGTAACACCTTTCCAATGCCTATTCGTTTGCGCAAAACGGACCATGGCCAAAAGTTATGAATTTTTTAAAAACTGAATTTAACTTGCAAGAAACGAATTTTCTAGCAAAAAACGTTTATTTCTAACTTGATTTCTAGAAAATCTACTCACTGTTTGTAGATAAAAATAAAAACCCAAAAATATTTTGATGCTAGAAACAAAACTCAGAAATTGTTTTTTGATCCAACAAGCAGAAGATGAGAAAATGGTTTTTTTTACTTTCAGTCAGGAGAAAAATGATGCACACCATTTTTTCAACAGTGATTTTCTCCAGATCTGTGCAAGATATGCTAAATCTGAAAGATACCCATTGAGATTTCAACGCTGGCTACAAAACCCAGAAATCGTTTTTCTTGCAAATGAGTGAAAACTGAATTTTTGAAGCAAAAATGATGACAGCTCCAATAAAAAATGACTTGCAACAAACCCTTGTAGCTCCAAAAATCTTCAAAATAAGAACAAGCAGCTACAAATCTAAAACTCTGATACCATGTTGGAGTCGAGAAGATACAACACCACAGAAGCCCAAATGATCTTTGCAAGCAAATAACCTGTTACAAGGAGAAGCAAAGAGAAGCAACAAAAGAAATGCTCAAGAATGTGGAGCAATGAATTCACACAAAATGTAAAAATAAATTAATGATACAAAAGATAGTTTTCAACTACATATAGATGAAAACCCTAAAAAGGAAAACCCTAAGCTTGCACAATAATAATTAATAAAGTAATTAACTATTGTGTACCTAATGTTAACTTAAGTGAAAAGAGGTAAAAGGGAACTTTAAGTAATTAAACAAATATTGTTTAATTAATAAAGTAAATAACCGATTACTCTAACATATATCTGGTGTTCATGTGTGATTGTCAAGTACTCTATTTTTGTAATATGTTTCATAGTGCATCTTAACTTGACTATAATTGGGAAATTTAAAAGTACTTATGCATTCTTTCCTGAGGTATTGATGTTAGGAGAATTGTTTTCCGCATCAAATTTTCTTTACAAGTGGTATCAGAGCCTGGACAATTGTGTTATCCTTGGGGGTACATTGGGTTTTTTGTGTCAATATTGTTCAGTGGGGGTCTTGTAGAGATTCTTATTTCTAATTACAGATTAAGATGGCTAGTACATCTGGAAAGTTTGAAATAGAGAAATTCAATGGTAGTAACTTTGAGTTGTGGAAACTCAAGATGGAGGATCTTCTTGTTGACCGTGATCTTTGGATTGATATGGCTAGAGTGAAACCTACAAGCATGAAGCAAGAAGATTGGGACCTTGCAGATAGGAAGTCTAAGGGGCTAATAAGGCTCTGCTTGGCAGACTCAGTGCTTCTGAATGTGCATAAGGAGAAGACTGCATCTTCCTTGTGGAAGAGACTGGTGTCTATTTATCAAGGGAAGTCCTTGGTGAATAAACTATTCCTGAGGAAGAAACTATACTCCTTGAGAATGCAGGAAGGAGGGTCTATAGCTGATCATTTGAACTCATTTAACATGTTGCTCGCACAATTAACATCTGTTGGTGTAAAGATTGAAGAAGAGGATCGCTATATGCTTCTATTGTGTTCTTTGCCAGACTCATGGGATCATCTGGTGATGGCGATTGGGAGTACAACATCTAGTTTCAAGATGGAAGAGGTTGTTGCATTTTTGTTGTCAGAAGAAATGAGAAGGAAATCTTCTGAGATGACGAAGGAGGCTCTTACTATCAGAGGAAGGTCAAAGGAGAAAGGCAAGAAGAAGGACAAGAATTCCAAATCGAAATTAGAGGGGAGATCAAAGTCTCCTAGGAAAAAGTCCAAGGTGAAGTGCTAGAACTGTGGGCAATCTAGTCATGTTCGAAGGGATTGTAAAGAGGAGAAAAAGAAGAAGAAGGGCTCTTCTGATAATGGTTCTTCTCATAGTGATGGTGATGCCTTCATTGCAGCCTTGGCAACTTAGGCATCCGATGATGTTAGGCTGATTGATTCTGGAGCATCATTCCACATGACATCTCACAGAGAATGGTTCAAAAAGTATGAAGAATACAATGGTGGAAAGGTGTATCTAGCAAGTGATTCAACTTTGGAGATTGTTGGTCATGGAAGAGTTAGGATACAATTCCCTGATGGCACAATAAAGGGAATTAATAATGTTATGCACATACCAAGTCTGGCTCGAAATCTATTGTCTATAAGTATGCTAAATGATATTGATGTACAAGTTATGTTCTCTAGAAGTGGCTGCAAGATGACTAGAGGTTAAATGGTGCTGGCTAGAGGTGCTCGAATTGGTACCCTGTACAAGCTAGATGCACAGGCTATTCAATGTAACAGTGTCTCTGGAAAGTCACTAAAAGCTACTTGTGAAGGTAAAGAGGGAAATATCCCTAATTATGTAAACTCTATGGAAATAAAACTTCCTACAGAGAAGACTATGCTTTGGCATCATAGGTTAGGCCACATAGGAGAAAAAGGTTTAAAAACCTTGAAGAACAAAAATCTTGTTGAGGGGCTCGAAGATTGTAATTTCGAATTTGAATTATGTGAACACTGTATATATGGAAAGCAACACCGTGTTTCATTTTATGATAGTCCTCATAAATCTTCTGGTTTGTTAGATTATATCCATTCAGATGTGTTTGGTCTAGTAGATGTTCCTTCTTTGTCTAAATCAAGATACTATGTGTCGTTCATTGATGATTTTTCAAGAAGAGCATTTATATATTTTTTGAAAATTAAATCAGAAGTGTTCAGTCAATTTAAGGAGTTCAAAAATCTTGTTGAAAATCAGACTGGTAAAATAATAAAATGCTTAAGGACTGATAATGGTGGTGAATTCTGTTATGATGAATTTGAAAGATACTGTAAAGACCATGGAATTAAAAGAAACAAGACCTCACCTTATACTCCACAGTAGAATGGAGTTGCAAAAAGGTTCAATAGGATAGTGATGGAGAGAGCACAAAGTATGCTTAGTAGTGCTGGTTTGGAGGAGAAGTTATGGGCTAAAGCTACTACTACTGCATGTTACTTGGTTAATCAGTCTCCAAACGCTGCTCTTGTTGATAAGACACCTTTGGAAGTGTGGTCTGGTAAGAAGCCCTCTCTTAGATATATTCGAGTCTTTGGCTGTGAGGCATATGCACATGTGCCAGATGTAAAAAGTTCTAAGTTGGAGAACAAGGCTATCAAGTTTATTTTTATTGGCTATAGTGCTAACATTAAAGGATACAAGCTTTGGAATCCTATTATAGAGAAGGTTGTATACAGAAGAAGTGTAATCTTTCATGAGCTGAAACCTTCCACCTTGGATCTGCAGTTAGAGACAAAGTCAAAAAACAGTAAGGATGTAGCAGCAATTCCTCCTACACCAGAGAAAGAGGAATTGAAGATTCAAAATGTACCTGAAATTGAGGAGAGCTCAAGTAGTTCTGAAATTTCTGAAGAAGATGATCCTCAGCCTCAACCTGTGAGGAGGTCAACCCGAGAAAGGAAACAACTAGATAGGTATGGGTTCTCATTAATTGATTCTACTTGTGCCTATGCTTTAATTTCTAGCACTGATGAGCCTAGGACTGTAAAGGAGGCAATTAAAATGTCTGATTTAGATTCTTGGTTGGAAGCCATGGAGGAAGAAATGGCATCATTAGATAAAAATGAAACCTAGAGTCTGGTGCCCTTGCCTAAAGGTAGAAAGGTTGTGGGCTGCAAATGGGTATTTAAGAAAAAGATTGGTCTGGATGGTAGTGTAGAAAAATACAAGGCAAGACTGGTTGCAAAGGATTATTCCCAGGTAGAGGGAATTGATTTGGGGAAAATTTTTCTCCTATAGCAAAGCTGACATCCATTAGATTTCTATTGTCACTTGCAGCAACGTATGACTTAGAGGTTGAACAGATGGATGTGAAGACAACATTTCTTCATGGTGATCTTGAAGAAGAAATTTATATGTCCCAGCCTAAGCACTTTATTGAGAAAGGTAAAGAAAAACTGGTATGCAAATTAATGAAGTCTCTCTATGGGTTAAAGCAATCACCTAGAATATGGTACCAGAAATTTGATACATTTGTATTATCTTTGGGATTTGTGAGATCAAAATCTAATCACTGTGTATATTATAAAGCTGAAAGTGATCAAGTGCTTGTTATTGCTCTTTATGTTGATGATATGTTGTTCATAGGAAATAGCAAGCTAATGATTTCTGATCTTAAGTCTTAGTTGTCTGCTAAGTTCAAAATGAAGGACCTTGGTGCAGCAAGGTATATTCTGGGGATGGAGATAACCAAGAACAAGAAGAATAGAAAGCTCTAGCTTAGTCAAAGTAAGTATATAAGGACTGTTCTTGAGAGATTTTGTATGAATGATTGCAAGCAGTTAGTTGTTTCAGTCATGCAAGGAACAAAGCTATCTGTTGAGGACTGTCCAAAATCTCCTACTGAGATGGAGGACATGACCAGTGTGCCCTATGCTAGTGCTGTAGGAAGTCTCATGTATGCAATGGTCTGTACAAGACCAGACATTGCCCAAGCAGTGGGAGTACTTAGTCGATTTATGGCTAATCCAGGAAGAATACATTGGGATGATGTGAAGAGAGTGTTTAGGTATTTGAAGGGAACTTCAAATTTTGCATTGTGTTACCATTGGAATTCGGTTGAATCATAGAGAACTCTCAGCATTTGGGGATATGTAGATTTTGATTGGGCAGGGGACATTGACAGCAGAAGATCCACCAGTGGATACGTTTTCATGTTGAATGGTGGTGCAGTGAGTTGGATGAGCAAGCGGTAGGCTATAATCACTTTGTCCACTACAGAGGCTGAATACATGGTAGCTACTCATGCTTGCAAAGAAGTTGTATGGTTGAAACGTTTGTGTTCTAACATTGGTTTTGATGCAAGAGAAATAACAATCTTATGTGACAGTCAGAGTGCTATTTGTCTGGCAAAGAATCCAACTTTCCATGCCAGGATGAAACATATTGATGTACAGTACCACTTTGTACGAGATATGGTTGAGGATAGAAAGGTCAATTTGGAAAAAGTTGATACTTTGGAGAATGTTGCAGATGCATTGACGAAGCCAGTGAGCATAAACAAGTTTAGGTGGTGTGCCAATTCAATGGGCCTTAGTGCCCATGTTTTTCAGTAAGTATTATTTATGCTCTGGAGGTGCCTGTATGATCTTTGTCAAGTGGGAGATAGTTGGAAATATGTACCTCAAACATTATAGGCTGAAACCTCCATGAGTGCCAAGCTGGTGTGATAGGTTCCATGTCTGGCCGACTAGCAGTTTGCTTTATTCATTTCTGAACAGGTCGCTGTGACCTTACCAATGTCTTGCCGAAAGGTTGCACTGTGGAGTTTATCGCTGTAGCATGATGTATTCGTTATGACATCAGAGCGATCGGGAGACCTCTAGCTGATAGGCCATTCAATCGTGCATCGGTGAGACTCTTGGCGACTGTGATCTTCGGTGAAGCTTAAGGTTCTCGCTAAGATGTCTCAGCGAAGTGTTAATGTCTCGCCAACAACTTGTTGTGTTGGAAGCCTTCGGTGTAACTTAAAGATATCGGAGAAACCTCTTAGCGATGGTGAATGTCTTGCTGATAGCCGATGGCTATCGGGGTAGCTCTTGGTGACAGTTGGTCATCGGTGAAACATATGGATCTCGGTATGATGTCTCAGCAAAAGCCAATTGTCTGGCCGACAGGTGTATGTTCTCAGTGTAACTCAAGTTGTTCGGTATGAACTCTTGGGAATAGGAATGAGTCTCGCCAACTTCTATTTGGTGCTCAGTAGGCTTGGGGACTTTGGTGTAACCTCAGTGATTAGCTATGATCCTCTGGAAAAAGCGATAAGTCAGGGTGACTACATGATGTCTCGGTGTATCTCTTGGAGCTCGATGTAATATTTTGGCGACTACAGAGGCTTTCAGTGACATCGATATGAGGTCAATGTGGCATTGATTGAGACACAATTAGTGTCTCACCGAGATGCCAATACAATACGAATTCTATTGAATGGTTGACCATCCTATGTGGAGTCTCATGGACGAATAGAAGGAGCGGAAGGGGAACAGTTGGAAGACAGTCAGTTGCGACGGTTTTGTAAGGAAGTTCTACAGACAGTTTTCGACATGGATATAGTTGCAAGTTGCAGACACTTTGGGGTTGGATTGTGGTTTGATCAATAGGGAAGTGTAAAGAATTCAAACTGTATCAGTGAAGGATTTAAATTTTTTTGGTAAAGGCTATAACTCGAATGTTTTTCTGTTCAAAGAAGTTTCATGATAAATCTTGTTGTATAATGACACCAGAAAGATAAGTCTGGAGTTGTATGTAATTTTGATTATTGTAATACAAAGTAATTTCTCTTGGTGTAGTGGGTTTTTCTCCCATAAGGGTTTTCCCACGTATATCTGGTGTTCATGTGTGATTGTCAAATACTTTGTTTCTATAATTTGTTTCACAGTGCATCTTAACTTGACTGTAATTGGGAAATTTAAAAGTACTTATGCATTCTTTCCTGAGTTATTGACGTTAGGAGAATTGTTTTCCGCATCTAATTTTCTTTACACCTACTACTCTCGGCCCTCTGTGAACTAGGGCCTTGACATGGTTGGTCCCCCTCTCTTACATTTTTGGTGAGCCCAACGTGAACCATTTTGGTAATGTTTGTGATACTGAAAGTTCCTTTCCTTGTATCCTAGGAGCATTGTAGGTGTGATTGTTGTGAGGCTCTCACCTTGCAACCCAACTTGCATCCCCTAGTAGGTGTAGTTGGAAGGTTCCAAAATTATTGTGTAGTGAAATCTTAATTGGGTTACTATCTTATCCTGTATCCTTTAGCAGGATCTTTGGAAGTAACATTTAGTGTGTGTGATGTCCTCTTTCTTAAATCAACCCATTCCCTCTGCACAGCCTATGAGTAGTGGTAAGGTTATAATCTTCACTTTGCATGACCTACCAATGGGATTTAATAGGGAATCATCTCCTCTCTACATCCCTATGAGGATAAATGGGAATAGAGTGATAGGTTTTCTCATTGATTCAATGTCTCAAGTGAATGTTATAACTGAGGAGATCATGTTAATCAACTTCCTGCATAAGGATGGATATGATGCACCTGAGAGTACCATCTGCACACATGAAAGAATTTTCATACCTCCTATAGGTAGTATTTTCCTTTTGGTCCTTGTGTGACCTAAGTCTATGAACCTTATGTTTGACATTATCCTGGGGGCTAAACTCTTTAGAGTGAAGCTAGGTATCCCGTGGATAGTAGCTATGAATGTAGTTCCCTCGATTGTGCATAAATGTTTGAAATTCACTCATGGGGGTTCAGTACATGTTGTGGATAACACTAGATATAGACCATCAGTTGTGCATGGTAGCTATACCTTAGATTACTTTTGGCTTGCACCTATTGGTCCTCTCCCACCAAGGAAGGACCTCATATATCACAGATATCACAATTACAAGAAAGGATGTTCTAGGGAAAAGTGAGATACCCTCCTTCACCTTATGTTGTTACACATAGGGCTTTCTTGAAAGCTGACAGTAATGTTGCCAAGGCATGTAGAAGTGAAGAAAATAAATAGTCCCAAGATCCTCCTTGTTCCTCTTCCATTGTTCAGCCTAATGCTTCCTCTTGCCCTGCTATGGTACCATCTGCTTCTATCTTGCATTTGCGAGAGCATCCTATGGTGCACACTTGGCGAAGGGCCAAGCATCCCACATTCGAGTTTCTTGTCCAACCTATAGAGACTAGGCTCATTTGGTATTTTAGGTGGAAAGTCCCCCAAGGAGAATCCTCTGCATCTCAGCCTTCGTATCCTCCTACCACCCCTACTCCTAAATAAGTGAATAGGAAGAGGCCCGCCATCGAGTCATTGGAGCCAAATCCTCTTGTTGTTTCTAAACCTATCCCTCCTTTTCCCCTACAAGAGCCTATACCTCTACTAGAAACAGTTGTGGAGGAAACTCCCATGGCTGAGCAGGATCCTTCCATTCCTTCACAACCTCTAGCCTCTAGTTTGAAGACTCGCATAAACCATCTTGCACGCGAGTGCAAGTGGCAACGAAAATATCTCTTAGTTGAGTAAGCCGCCTTATAGAGGAAAGAAGAGGAGATGGCTACCCCTATATCAGGGCCTCCTATTGCATTCTCCTTTCTCCTCCCCTCTATTTCCATTAAGACCATCTTTGTATCGCTTTTGGCTTCTGTTGCGAGTACATATGCGCCTGACCCCAAGAAGGTATGAGTGTTCATCACTCCTTTGGTTGAGCCACCTTTTCTGACATTCGTTCTAGATGTCCCATCTTTCTTAAAGCCCATAGATATGATTAACAACTCAGTCATATATTTTATAATTCTTTCCTCCTCTCCTTCTACCCTTCTTGCTTTGTCTCTGGGGAGTTCGCCTCCTCCATAGAATATAAAGGTAGAGAGTGATCCCTCTAGCAATAGAGAACATAGGAGGATCCCACTTTCTCTGAAAGGTGGCACTGTGCTGACTTGTTTTGTCCTATTAATAGAACCAGTCTTGACTTCCCTTGAGTTCATCACCGCTCCTGAATCACTCGATGAGCTTAACGATGAACCTTGGGTGCAATCTCCTCCATCTATTGAGGTGAAACATGGCACTCCCATTAAGTGTATTTTTAACTCGATGGATGAATTTCTGACCTTGTCAGTGATCTTTGTGAATTCGTTGACCTTAGACCCATAAGAGTTGAGTGACAGAGACCTTTGAGGTTCTTCTTACTTAGCCCTTGTTGTAGGAGGATCAAAAGCTCCTCTCCTTAACTTTCCACCATTACAGGCTCATCCACCTTCCCCCTATAATGATCTAGAGTGGGAAGCTAACAACCTCATCATTGATTAGTGTTAGGGGAAGACCCCTTCTTTATCTTTAAATTAGTGTGTGTTGTGATGTTTTCTCCCATGAAAGTGATATATGTGCCTGAATGACCCTTGTGACGCCTGATGGTGTCTGGATATGAGCATGGTATTTATGTTGCAAGCCTTATTCTATGTGTATCATCATTCTTCCATGTTTGTGATTGACTTTTGGCAAATTGGGGATCATGCAAAGTGTCGGGGGTATTTAAGCCTCCATTCCATGTTGACCCAATTTTTTACTTTTACTTTGTCTTCCCATGCATTCCTCACATGGCCTGATATAGTAGGGGGTTGATGATAGTTCGTTTATATATTATTATTATACTTGTATATCTTTATGATAAGTTCTAGCCCTAAAATATCAGGCTACCCCTTGTGCCCTTTGATTTGTGTTCTCTTTCCTTTTTCTTTCTCCTTTTATTTCTCTCTTCTTTGCTTGAGTTGTTGCTCTCATGTGTGGAAACTCCACCTTTACATTTCCTCAATCTTCAAAAAATGCATTCATGGCCAACGAATATTTTCTCAAGATCCTTCACACATTTCTTTGTTAGAATCACATTCACAACTTGAAACCCTAACAGAACATGTTTCCTTCATCATGATTTTGTAAAGAAAGGACTTGAAAACCTTCCTCCAAAGCAAGAAATTTTTTTATCTTCCCCTCACATTGGGGCATATCCTTCGTTTCAAATTCCTTGATGAAGTGAACATCTTTCAAAAGGATTCCTTGATGATGAATCGATTCAAGAAAGAAGACACCATCTTTCAAATAGCGCATCCCTTGAGTGGACCCTTTCTTTTCACACTAGGTGCCCAAGGGACCCCTTCAAAATTCTTCGTTATGACATCTAGCTTGGGGACAACCCAACTAGACCTACTTCTTATCCTTGTGTGTATCTTTGGGGTAGCACAACTAGACCTTCTTTACATCTTTGCGTCTAGCTCAGGGGAAGCCCAACTAGACCCACTTCACATCTTTGCATCTAGCTTGGGGGTAGCCTGACTAGACGTCACTTTCGAACAATGCATCTCTTGAGTGGACCCCTCTTCCTTTTGAAGGAATCTTGAGGGATCCCTTTGAAATTATTCCAAACTATCGATGGTCTATGTGACTTTCTGTTTACTAGCCTGTGTGACTGCTTCCTAATGTGTTCTATCTACAGGTAAACATGTCGCTATTTCTGACTCTGTAGAGTTTGCTTTTCTCAGGTCTCCCTCATGTGAGTTTTTTGGGGATACCTTCCTTCCAAGTTTGCGGGTCTATAAGGTTCTCTTCATGGTTTCCTTCATGTGAGATTTCTTAAAGGATACACTCCTTGTAGGTCCGCGAGCCTGTAAGGCACTTTCATTCTTCAGCTTCATAAGTTTTGTGGAGCTATGAAGTCCTTTTCTTGTCCTGCACTCTCAAGTTTGTTAGATCACGGTTTGCTTCCTCAATGGTTAAGGTATACATTTATAACCCTACTACTTCTTCGATCTACTTTACCAAAGCACTCATCAGTATTTCTGCTCACTAAAGTGAGTGCAAAATGTATAGGAGTGAATTTTCACCCCTAACGCAAATTCCCCTTTTACCCCTCTTCACTTTATAAAACCAAATTCAAAGGCTTAATTCCACTTAAGCCCACTGTCCTCATTCCACTTGGCACCTATTTTGAGTTTCGGTGGAAGAATAACTATCGAGGATGCTCACACGACACACAGATTTCCATGTCATGTGTTTACATCCTTGGCAGATTCCTATGACTGGAACCTAGAGAAGTGTTACACATCCCATTGGAAGTCAAATTATAATGCCTCCCTTCGGCTAACTGACTCAAATATGGTCATTTTCTTCATATTTCCTTCAAATTCACTCACTTTCATCCATTTTGGAGGCTCTATAATCTCTTCACAATCTATCCAACATTCTCTTCAAGCATTTAGGCACATTATTGCAATCCATAGAAGTAATTACATCACTCTATCACTTCAATAGAGAAAGTGTAGAAAAACACCTTTGTAGTAGAGGCTTGAGTTCCTCTCATTCTCTCCCCCATTAGCCTTGAGCACTGTTGGTGGAGGTGGTAATCTCTCTACTTTCCTTCTCTATTACTTGGTTGACTTAGCACCTTACTATTTTTTAGTGTTTTAGTGTAATTTTCTTGTACTTCCTTCTTTATCATATTATTCCTATATCGTTGCAAATTTGGTTGTCCATGGAGGTCGAAACACCAAAATAGTGTTCTGACTAAGGAAGGCCCCTAAACAACCCCCAATAATTTCTCTCTCTTCTATGTGTAGGTGGAGATATCTTGGAGTGAGCTCACGAACAAGTTCTTGTGTGAGATCGTTCTTGTCACCCTTACCTTAATCTACTTGTTTTATCATATTTGTTTATATATTTCATACTTCATAGCACTATTTTTTTCACTTAGAAACCATTAGCTAGGTTGTTAGTCTATTTTCCAATGATTAGACCTTGTCTTTCTATTCCTCTATTTGTACAGACACCAATGCACCTAAGAGATTCCAATGCGCCGCACTATCATCCTAGAATAGTGCTTTTATCCCCTAGCAAAGAGCTATCTGATACATAGAGTTGATCCTAAAAATTGACTTGCCTAGTCTCCTTTCAAACCTCACATTTGGAAAGTGATCGAAGAATCTTATAGTCCTCATCATTCTCACCCTGCCTTTCCTAACATTTCCTTAAACTGAGGTAAGTTAGGGCAGCCTACTGCTCTCAACACTCCACAACCTGGGGCCTTGATGTGGTTGGTCCCCCTCTCTTACACCTACAAATAATGGGTTTTCTTCCAACTTGCTTTTCTACAAAATCATTTCTATAAAAATGGTTAGAACCTTTCATATTTCAAAATTTATTATTTCCTTTCTAATTCTTCTTTCCATCATTTTAAGAAAATTTACTTCTAGTTGTGTATGCATGATTCTTCTTGATATATCCTTTTTGTTATTATATGGAGCCTAATCAAACTCAAAGGTTAAATTTTCCCCACTTTTATCGGTGCGGTCTCTCCACAAATTATTTAACAAATTTTTTGGGGGTAGCACCCCCAAGATAGTGTCAAGGGGTAGTGCCCCTTGTTGGGTCTAGGGGCAACACCCCCGAAACCTCAAACAACTTTCATTATTTTATAAAGGCATGTTAGGAGTTATTTTTCTATTGGCTGACATAAAAAAACCCTATTTTGTAACTGACATAAGTCTTGATAAAACAACTAAGGGTTAGGGTTTCCATGAATATTGTATTTTAGCATTTGCAGTGGTATTGAGTTGTAAGGATTGTTGGTTACATAATCGGTTTGATTTGTTGGATAATAATAATTAGAATCTCTCTTGGTGGATGTAGCCTAAGTTTGGGTGAACCACATTAAAATTGTCTCTCACTGTTATTATTAGAATTGTTTATTTTTCATTCCTCTATTTAATTGTTATTTACATTTAATTGATATCTTCTACATGCAATTCCTAACACCTTCTTTAATAAGCTGAACTTCATCTAAAATATACTTGAAAAATATATTAAAATTTTGTTGGGGGTATTGGGATATAGTTGAAGAACCATTTTTCTTGATTCCTTAAATACCTTGTATGGTTGGGGAAGCTTACTTTCAACCATTACAATCAACTAAGATTCTAGTTTTGTATATTCAACACCTATTTTCTTTAGCTAAGCATTTAAAAATGTAATTTCATTGAAGCAATCAATCATTTTTTCAAAATAAGATGAATCTAAGTTCAACATTTTTTCTTCTATACTAAACATGCTAGCAATATTTGCATCTTTATAATATTTTTCTAAATTCTTCCGTAGCCCTATTGGATAATCTATATTAACAAATATTTTATTGAGATTAGGACTTAAATCTTTACCAATAGTACCTCTAGCTTGCTCCAACTTGCATTTCCATAACTCCTTTTCTTTCCTTTGTTGAGGTTCTCCAATCTCTTTATTCACTATATTCCATAGAGTATTTTCTCTCAAAGTATTCTTGACTAGAATCTTCCAATCTGCAAAACTACTTCCATCAAATATTGGCAACACTTCATTTGTAGAGCCCACTTTAGTGACAGAAAAAACCAATCTTCAAATAAATATTACTCCAACAATATAACAATGTTGCAAAAAAATATCACTCCAACAATATTTCAGAATTGCAAACAAACTACTTCCACCAATATATCGACCCTGCAAATAGATCACTCTAGCAATGCAAACAAATCACTCTAGAAAAATATTTCTAGTTGAACCTAGTTGTGATACCATATAAAAAATAGACCCAAAAATCAAAACATAGTAGAACAAAAGTAATAAACTAATAAAACATGGCAAAATAGAGTTGGATAACTTAGAAAAATATATCTATCTAGCATGAATTGTATTACACTTAATCTAAATGCTAGCTCCAGTTGTCCACAATCACATATATATAGCTATAGAATCTTTGAAGCCTGGAAGCTTCTAGATTTCTAGAAAACTCTAAATCTTCGAAGCTTCTTTTTTACAACAGCTCTAGGAATGTTCTAGCTTTTGGAAAACTCTAGAAAAATTCTATCATTTTCTAGATAATCTTAATTATCTCTAACACTATGGAGAAAATTCAAAATAGTAGAGGGCCTTGATGTTATGAGTACTATAAAAGGAAAGAAAAAATATGGGAGTAGAAGACTAATTATGCAGTCCAAATCAGTTCTAGAACAAGTGGAACACGTTAATCTAGATCTTGTTGAGCTTTCATGGGCCAGTTAGGATTTAAACTTAAGACCTTCCATTTGCTGCTGAAGTGCTCTAAAAACAGAGTTATCGGTCCATATAGAACCAACCCCTCTTGTGTCCAGGTTTGGCTTATTATCAACACCTCTCTTTAAGCCACTCTAATAGAATTCTTGGGGCTCCTAGCCTGGCCTCACTCTGATATCATTTTTACTCCTTTGATAAATGCCACTTAAGCTTCTTACCTTCCTTGTAGAACTTAGACTTGCACTTGGAATTGATGAGGGGCTACTTGGTGGACTTGTAGCTCTTGGAACTAAAATTTTAGTGGGTTGCTCATGATCAATATCATCAATAATACCATCATTCAAAAAAAAAATTGACATATTAACATGGTCTTGTTTATGACCATAAACTCCCCCTTCATCAAAAAATATATCTCTAGAGATAACAATGTTATGGGTGAGAGGATTATAAAACATATAAGCCTTACTTTGAATACATGATTCACATTTTGGATTTAACTTTTGCCTCTTTTTTTCAGCTACATGAACATATGAGGGTAAACCTGCAAAACTAGTTTACAATTCCAATGAGGAAGGAAAATTGCAAAAAATGCCCCCATGTAGAAAATTTTGGTTTTGGGGGTTTGAACGAACTTTCAATTTGAGAAAACCCAAAAGGGGTTCACTCAAACCCCCCATCGAGTGAACCTATTTAATGTTGGGTCCCACCATATTCCACATTTCTTGAAATGAAAAACAAAAGAAAACTTAGTGGAAAGGGAGGTTTTCTCGAACCTAGGTTCATTTGAACCCCCCTTTTCCCCCCTTCTCCCCCTCTAGCACCAAATTTCTCTAGAATTTTTCCCTTCAAAGCTCGATTTGATAATGAAAATGGAGGAGACTTCACAGACCCAATTGGATGATGGTAGTCCTCAGAACAAGCTATCCAATGAATATAATTTTAATATTTATTTATTTTATTATGCATTTATTTTTTTAGTTTGATTAAAAATAGGTTTTTCACCAAAAATCAAACTCTCTATTCAGATGCACATGTGGGAAAATACAATATTATAATTTTTTTTTGAAAATATCAGTGTAATAGATATTGAAATCCTTGATCCAAAAAAAGAAAAAGAATTTCGATAGATAATTTTTTTTTTTATGTTGTATATGGTCTGCCTATGTCTTAATTGTAATTGGTTTCACTTCAAAACTTGATTAAAGAAAAAAAATCAATAAAACACTAAGAAACCAAATGAAAGAACAAATATTGTAGTTAAAAATATAAATTAAAATAAAAATTATAGAATTTTATCCTTTATGGAAAAAAAATTATGTTGTATACGGTGAGCATCACTCCTTAAAAATGGTGTTTATTGAAAAAAACTAGTTTTCGAAGGAGAAGGAAAAAAAAGTGCAATCTAATTCCAAAAAAATTGAAAAAATCTATTTAGAATCTATAGACAAAATTTCACAAATCACTAGATTGCATCATCTTCAAATTCCTCACGGTTTAGCCGCTATAGGTACCTAAAAGTGAAGATTTAGTTAGAAAAAATTAGTTTAGTGTCTAGTTTGGTCAAAATTTGTAAACCATTATTTTGGGATCACCCATGATAAACACCCAATTTTTTTGAAATGTTGGACATTAGGATTTTTCTCCTACCAAGCTTCATATGGACCAGCTAGGACTCAAATCTAGGACCTTTCATTTGTTGTTGGAGTGCTCTACCAACTGAGATACTAGTCTCTATAGAACCAACCCCTCGTTGGTCAAGGTTTAGCTTATTATGAATAGATTTGTGTCTATCCATGCATGATGATGCTCTTTAGTAATGGTGAAATTTAATTGAGTTTATTCTCTAGATATTAAGAGAGAAATAGTATGTTATATATATATAGCTGATAGGCTATTTGTGTGAACTTTGGTCATAATTTTTTTCAGCCTCCCTAGTTTTTGAGCCTTCTGACGGTCATGAAACAAGGCCTTTGTGAAGGTGGGTGGAGGGTATTCTATGAGGGTTCCCATTTTTTGCAAGAAAGCTAGCAAGAAGAGGTGGATATCAAAATATCCCTTTGCAATATTGTTCCATTTGTGGTTCATGGTTTGTGGCAAGCTATATTGTTTGATTTCGGGTAAGGTAGTGTTTATTGTTTCAAATTTTGTTAGGTTGCTAATGAGAAAACACTCGTTTATCGTTCATGTTTTGTGTCTATGGTTTTGCATGTGTTTGTTATTGTGAATTTTTTAATTTTTGCAACGAAAGAAATTTGTTAACATTATGTAGTTTTTTGCAGGGTTTGAGAAACAAGGCAACATATAGAAAGTGAGAGGGAAGAGATATGTTTGAATGAAGCAGGAAGAGGTGCATATCGAAAAAACCCTTTGCGATATTGTTTCATTTTTGGTTCACGATTTGTGGCATGTTATATTATTTGGTTTCCGATGAGGTACTCTTGATTGTTTCAAATTTTGATAAGCTAGTGTTGAGAAAAGGCTATATTGTTTGTAAAAATGAATATTGTTTGGTTTATGGTTCGCATTTTGTGGCTATTGTTTTGCATGGGTTTGTAACTGTGATTTTTTGTGTTTTGTGGGTTTCTGCATCTGGATCAGTGTTCAAACCAATATTGTTTGATTTATGGCTTATGTTTTGTGGTAATGGTTGCAACAAAATATAATAGTTAACATTATATATTTGGGAATTGTTGAATATTGGGCATTGTTGATTATTGTTCTCTGGCTTAGGCTATATTATTTCATTTTCGAAAAGGTTTAGTTGAAAAAGAAATATTATTTCAATTTTCGATAAGGTTCTCTTGCGAAAAGAGTATATTTTTACATGGGTTTGTTACTGTTATTTTTTTGTGGGTTTCTCTCTATGGATTTCATTATGTGGTTATGGTTGCAGTGTAATAAAATAGTTAATTTTATATAGTTCATCTTTGGTTCCATTGGATATTCTTGATTATTGTTCTCTAGCTTAGGCTTTATTGTTTCAATTCTCGATAAGGTGTTGTTGAGAAAAGAGTATATTGTTTGTTAAAAGAAATATTATTTCATTTATGGCTGGCATTTTGTGGGCTTATGTATCTAGGTCATTGTTGAAACCAATATTGTTTGATTTATTGCTTCTATTTTGTGGTTATGGTTGGAAAAAAATAAAATAGTTAACGTTATATAGTTTATGTTTGATTCCATTAGGCATTGTTCATTATTGTTTTGTAGCTTAGGCTATATTGTTTCATTTTTGATAAGGTGGTGTTAAAAAAAGCTATATTCTTTCAATTTTCGATAAGGTTCTATTGGGAAAAGAGTATATTTTTGCATGGGTTTGTTACAATGAATTTTGGATAAGGTGTTGTTGAAAAGGATATATTGTTTCAATTTTTGGTAAGGTTCTTTTGAGAAAGGAGTATATTTTTGCATGGCTTTGTTATTGATAACTTTTTTTGATTTCTCTTGATGGCTTCCATTTTTGTGGGTGTGTTTGGACTAGCCTAAAATTGTTAACATTATGGAGTTTTTGTCGATTGTTGTTGTCTAGCATGGGCTATATTGTCTCATTTTCAATAGGGTGCTATTGAGAATACTATATTGTTTGAATTTTTGATAAGGTGTTGTTCAGAAAAAACTATATTATTTGTTCAAAGAAATATTGTCTCGATTATGGTTGGTGTTTTGTGTATATCATTTTGCATGGGTTTTTTGGCTATGGTTTTTGTTTAATTTATTGCTTCCATTTGGTGGTTATGGTTGCAACGGAGTAAAATAGTTAATGTTAGAGACTTTATGCTTGATTCCATTAGGCATTGGTGATTATTGTTATCTATCTTAGGCTATATTTTCCATTTTTGATAAGGTGTTGTTGACAAGACTATATTGTTTCAATTTTGGACAGGGTTCTATTGAGAAGAAAAGTATTTTTTTGGGTGGGTTTCTTACTGTGAATCTTTTTGGCGATTTTCGATAGGGTGTTGTTGAAAAGGCTTTATTGTTTCAATTTTGGATAGGGTTCTATTGAGAAGAAATTATTTTTTTGGGTGGGTTTGTTACTATGAATCTTTGTTTCTTTCTTTGTATCGCTTTTGTTTTTTGGTTATGTTTACAACAAAATAAAAGTGTTGGAATTATGTGGTATCATTTTGAATGGGTTTTGTGTGTTGTTGATTGTTGTAATCTAGCTTGTGCTATATTATTTTATTTACAATAATGTGCTTGTGAGAAGGTTATATTGTTCCATTTTTGATAGCGTGCTATTGAGAAAGGACTATATTTTTACATTGGTTTGTGACTATGCATTTTTTTGTTTTGTGGGTTCCTCCATGTGGGCCGCTTTTGAGACCAATATAATTTGATTTATGTATTGTGTTTTGTCCCTATGGTCACAACGGAATAAAATAGTTGGCCTTGTACAATTTATGTTGATTTCCATAAGGCATTGTTAATTGTTGTTGTCTAGATTTAATATAGTTAATGTTATACGATTTATGTCGAATTCCATAAGGCATTGCTAATTTTTGTTGTCTAGCTTTAATATAGTTAACGTTATATGGTTTATGTTGATTTTGATAAGGCATTGTTGAGTGTTGTTGTCTAGCTTAGAGTACATTGTTTCATTTTCGGTAAGCTGTTGTTCATAAGCTATATTGTTCCACGTTGAGATAAGGTGGTTTTGAGAAAAGAGTATTCTTCTACATGGATTTTTAACTATGATTTCCTATGTTTTGTGTGTTTTTGCATTTGTGTTGGTGTTTAGGCCGAATCGCATTTTTTGTGGATATGGTTGCAACACAACAAAATAGTTAATATTATATAGTTTATGTTCATTTTGATAGGGCATTGATGATTGTTTTTGTCTATCTTTAAAATAGTTAACATAATACAATTTATATTGGTCTCCATAAGGCATTGTTGACTGTCATTTTCTATCTTAGGCTATATTGTTTCATTTTAGAGGTGTTGTTGAAAAGGCTATATTATTTCAGTTTTTTGATAAGGTTTTGTTGAGAAAAGAGTATATTTTTGCATGGGTTTCTTATTGTGAATATTTTGTGGGTTTCTCTTTATGGCTTTTGTTTTGTCATTGTGTTTGCAACAGAATAAAATTGTTCACGTTATGCAATTTTTATCGATTGTTGTTGTCTACCTTACGCTATATTGCTTGATTTTTGATAAGGTGTTGATGGAAAGGCTATATCGTCTCATTCTCAATAGGGTCTTGTACAGAGAAGGATATTTTGTTTGTTAAAAGAATTTGTGTTTTGTGGCTATGGTTTTTTATGGGTTTTCTAGTGTAACTTTTTCTGTTTTATGGGTTTGTGCATCTAGGTTGGTGTTGAAATGAATATTCTTTGATTTATGCCTTTTGTGTTGTGGGTGTGGGTGCAATTGAATAAAATATTTAATGTTATTGAGTTTTTTTTTATTTAGATAGGGTATTATTGATTTTTGTTCTCTAGCTTAGGTTGCATTGTCTAATTTTTTGATAACATTCTGTTGAAAAGCAAAGATTGTTGTCTTTTTCAATAAGCTATTGTTAGGAAAAGATCATAATTTTGGACGGGTTTGTTAGAGTTCATTCTTTTTTCTTTGGTTTTGAACCACCAAAAAGTTGATATGCTAAAATGGAAAGAGGATTCCCCTTACTAGGCCCTTAGGTTTTTTCACCTAAGAAGCACTTGGTTTGAAGAATGACTCTCTTTCACCTAATGATATGCTTTTTGAGTGAGTTCAATCAAAGGAGATAAGGTCTTAGAGTGAATGAGTGTGATTATGATGTCTAAGTGTTGAGACAAAGGAAAATATGTTAATTGTTGAATACAAACTATTAAAATGCAAGTGTTGGAAAACGCATTGTGATATACAAATGACCTAAGAACATAAACAAATAGCTACAAAAATGAAGAGAAGTGAAGGGGTGCACCTAGAATCTTGTAGAGGACTAGAATGGGGATTGGAAATGTCGTTGAATTTGGAATTTAAGCCTACTACGACACTTACGCCATTCTAGGCGGCCTAGTCCTTTTTAGGGAAAAATTTAGAAAACTACTCCAAAGCCTATTTTTGCCAAAAGGGTATCCATATCTACCAAGATCCCTAAAATAAGACTTCAGTGAGACTAGGTCACCCAAGGTGGTGACCTAGCCCTCTTATGAATTTCTAAAGATCAGAAGATGGAGTTTAAAGCCATTGGTGTGTGTTTTCTGCTCCTTTAGGTATCTGATCTTGAAAGTGGAGATTTTGATATGTAGATGTCATCCAAGCTCAAACTAGGTTTTCTTCAACCTTGAAGAGATTAGACAAGTTGTTGAATGATGTTCAACCTTGGTTCTTTGCAAAATCTACCTATAAGACCTACGAATCACACAAAGAGGGAAAAACTAGTTGATTGTTAGGGATTAGGGGTTTGCCTTAGTCAAACCCCCTTTTATTAATCAAACCAAATAAAGATAGAAATGTAAAGAAGCATGAAACAAAGGAGTGATGGAGTTTACCTTGCCTTCATGATTGATCTTGAGTTACAAAAATGGAGGATTCAACCCTTTGGATGCTTCTTGAGAGATGTCTTATTGACTTAGACTACTCAAACCCCTACTTGCTTGGGAAGAAGGAGAAATGAGAGATTGAGAGAAGAAAAAATAATCTTAGGAGGTGAAAAATGAGGGGAATAACCCTTATTTATACAAGTTATTCGCTAATTTTCCTGAAATAACACCATATAGGCCAACCTTAGGGTTTAGGAGATAAAATCCTAAAAGAAATTTAAATTTATTTTAATTTTTAAGCCACATAGGACTAGGTCACCCAAAGGTGGCGACCTAGTCCACCTAGGAATATTTCATTGGATTTTAGGGATTAAAATGTGATTATTGATGCTTGTCGGGATTGTCTCATGAAAAAACATTAAGATAAGATTTATATGTGTATTAAGGAGTCATTATGGCACAAGAAAGGGTTGATTTAGTGATGACAAGCCTAGGAAAGTGTTAAAATGTTTTACAACACCTTACAACACATTGGCAGAAGGGTTGGAAAAGGGGTAAGAGGAGGCTAAAAAAGGTCCAAAATCCATACGCAAGGGTCCAAATGAGTGAAAAGTGTCAAATGCTACAGTTTTCGGTGACACATTTAGCCCCAACTTTAGTGAGAGGATGAACTTGCTTCAAACTCACACTAAAGTAGAAAAATGGAAATGGCAAAGAATGGTAAAGAAGAATAAGGTGGTGGTCAAGCCCCCAAGGATTTGAGAGTCTAAGTCAACTTGGCAGCAACTCAAGAAGACACATTCAAGGGTGAATTCATTGAAGAAAAATGAGATACATGATCATGCAACGACAAGGACTAAAGAGAGAGAAGGATGAAAGTTAAAAGGATGTGCTCACTCTAGGGCCACAGAACATCAGGTCATCTATGGGGTGAGTTGTCCCAAAGAAGGTGAGAAAAATACACACAGTTGGTATGTACTCACAAACACAAAGGTGGCTATGGGGAAATTTGTGCCGCTTGTTGGGCTTCCCGCTTAACCATACCAAAGTTATACCTCGTGATAACTTTGATAAGGCGCCATAAAAGAAAGGTAATTTGAAATGATGGTGTAAGGAATGTTCAAAGGGATTTTTATTTTGTTTATCTGATGTCTCATCTTAAGGAATATCAATTGTAATGTCACCAAGAGAGGAAAAGTGTAAATGGACTGACCTTGTATACAAGAGAGGAAAAACTCATCTTGTATGCAAAAGAGGAAAACTAAAAATATCTCATCATGAGCAACATTGTACCTAATTTTTTCAAGAGAGGGAGTCACAAGAAAAATAAAATTGCACAATGAAAATGTGAGTAGTGATGTATTCCCCCACTTTAAAGTAATTTCTACCCACCATTCTATGAGAAATTTCTTTAAAGTAGAAGAAGGATGGGAGGACATGAGAGATTGTTTGGGAAGCCTTATGCCGAGTCATATGTTTTGGATAAGATGCATCATGAAAGAGGGGTGGTATTTCACGTGCGATTCAACTTAAGACATGTCATCCACATCCTAATATTGCTCTTATATGTTCATGAAAATTTAACAACTAATCAAAAGAGAAAATGACAAGTGACATATGAGGAGAAGGTTGCCTAACCCCTTGCCCCCACTTAGTGTAGGACAAGAGTGAGACAAAGGGACTGATGAAATGCAAGGTTGAGTGAAAATTAGTATTGATTAGAGGAATGATGTGTCCCCACATAAGGGAGAGTATCAAACTCCTTGAGATGTTGAATTTTACTACTCAAGGCCTTACACTCATTAGTGTGATGACCATGAATGTGGTGGTAGGAACAAAATGAATGTTTGTTGGAACATTTATTTCAAGTTCAAAGAGGAAGGGATATCAAGTGATCTTGGAGACTCAACAAGATGCCTTCTTGATCGAGGGGAGAAGGTGTTCCTTTGGTTTGTAACAAAGAAGGGTCTTGCTTAGTATAGGATGTCATACTTACACAAGGCGCTATAGATTGTGAGATTTTGTATACTCCTTTGGAGGAGTGTGTAAAATCCAAATTAGTAGTGGGTTGCAAGATGACGTTGGATTTAAGTGAAGGTATCTTTGTGTTTTGCAAAGGATCACTTTTGGAAGGTGATTGAGAAGGAAGGTTTGGCAGAGTGTTGATGTGGGGGGAAGGGTTGGTGATTTCAATTAAAGGATAATAACCAAGACCATGATTAGATGTTTGTATAGGAGGCTCGATAGGGTTTTGGATACCTTGTTCAGTAGCACCACATCCTTTTCCACTGTATCCAAGTTGCTTCATGAACTCATAACCTTTTCCATATAGATTTTTCAATTTTTTTGGATTAGGTGTTTGTTCATTGTTGGCTTGTTTATCTAAAGTAGATGAGGTGGATGTTGTCGAAGGATCGACCGAGTCTTGTGTGGACAAGACTACATTTCCCTTGTCAAAGTCTTGGGTTGTGATCTTGAATTCTCTTAGGAAAGAAGGTGTGAATTTTAAGGAACCCCAATCATCGTCTAAGGATGTTGGTCTTATAGGTTCCACATGTTTGATTTGGTGTTAAGGTGTGGAAGGGTTTGGATTTGTTTTGCTCAAGGTGTAAGACACTATAAGTCTTAGGATAAGCATCAAGTGGAAACACTTTGTTGTTGTAGATGTACTTCATCTTATGATGAAGAGTGGAAGGGACTCCATTTATTGCATGAATCCATGGCTTGCCTAAGATGAGGTAAGATGAAACATCATTAGGCATAATATGGATCAATGTGTCTAATTGGCCACTCCAACTGTAAGAGGAAAAGTGATCACACCAAGCAATTTTTGTCCTACACTATCAAATCCACTGATAGCTAAATAGGTAGGTCAAATGTTTGATGTATCAATATAGAGCCTATCCAAGAGATTGACACTACACACATTAACAGCTGAGCCATTTTCAACAAGGGTTCGCTTTATCCCTATACGGTTGTATTGAGATATGATCATGAAAGTTGAAGCATGTTTTTTACACTTCCAAAGGAGGGGGATCACTTTGGTGGAAAAAAATGTTAGCATTCAAGATGTGAATCATAGTTGTTATATCATTTTTTTGCACATTAGAAGGGATAGGAATTTGTTGTAAGGATTCTTGCATCATGTTGTGATAGTGAGGAGAGGCTTGAATGAGATCCCATAAAAATATTTTAGTGGGAGTATTCCTTAGTTGGTAAACAATTTCGTACTCCCTAAGGATTGAATTTAGGCGAGTGGCAATAGGTAAGACAGGAGGGGATGAAGGTAAGGGAGTGGAGGTTGATGGTTGGGATTGCAGATTATTGTGGGTGTAATGTGTATGAGAAACAATATTATGACTCGGTTGCTACAACACATTATGGGTAGGTGGGTAGAGAGTGAATTCAGGTTTAAGTTTCATTGAAGGGGGATAAAGAATGAGTTGAGGTTGAATAATATTAACATCCCTTAATTGTGCCTCTAATCACATTTTTATTAGATAGATCTTTCAGGTCTGAACCATGGATCCTGATATTTTGTGGGACGTGGTAGACAAAAATCCATTCATATTCTCATTCAGCTAATTCAAAGTCCCTTGGAAGCCTTTGTGTGGCACATAGCATGATCTAATGTATTTAGCTAAACCAGTGGATCACCCTTATATGTTTCTAATTGAGCCAATCAATGAATGTTTTTCGTGAGATAAAAAGAATGTCTTGTTCTTGAATAATCATGACAACCTCGAGCCCTTCATTTCAGTGTATTCAAGCCTCCAATGTGTATCAATCTATTTAAATTTTAATCTGTTGTGTATCTAGTCATGTTTGCTCCACCGTGACTCTCATGTAATCACATATATCATGAGGATTATAATTTTTATTTTGTTCCTACTCACAATGCTTGAAACTAAAATCATAGAGGAATCAAAACTCATTATTGCAGATGTCATGAAGATTGGGATCCAATATGCCTTCCAAAAATTTAATGTACATGTGTCCATAGCAAGAGTCCCCTCTTGCGTTGTTTCCTCTTGGTCCTTGACAAATATCATTAATGGAACTCAACCTATCATACTTAGATATGGTGCCTATTGCAGTGAAAATGTACCATGGTTTTGAAAAGTGTGAAGATCTTGTAAAGAATCCCCAGACTCCCTTTGTCCCTATTTCCCCCTTAATCTCCATCAACTTCACTATTACTACGCAAGGTATATGTGTTGTTCCTTTAGAGATGCATGGATGTCAAAGTTTTTTGAGCACATTCCTCTTAATACAAGTTTGATCTATTCTTCAATGTCAAAAATGGGGGACTCCAATCTTTACAGAAATAGGTGACTTGTATACTATTTGGTGAAGGCAATGTCATTGTTATGGTGTTTGCTATGGTACAGGTGACCTGACTATATTGCACCATGCTATTCATTCCATTTATTCTCTACCCCTTGTTAGTCGATTTACATCATTTTTATCCCTACATATGTTCATTTCAATTTCTCACTCCAAGCTCTAAAAATTACTATGAGACATGGAGTTGTCATCATTCTTCCAATTTCACCAAAACAACCCTTTATTGTTTTTATTTTTCATCTGTGATGTCTCCAATTTGAGTCTTGGGTTGCTCAATTATCACAATTATACTTTTCACCAGTTTTTTTACTTTAAACTTTAAATGACCATAATGACATTCATTTACAGTCTTGCCACTATTTTGCTTGATAATGCATTCAAGACGTTAGGCATCTTAAAAAGTATGTTTCTCATTGCATTTTCTTATATCTGTATAAAAATTTCCTTTGCAATATCAAATTGACCCCTTTCAGATAACACAATGGTGATGGTATAAAATCTACCTAGTTCAAGAATTAACTCATTATTAGGAGTATTTACATGTTTACTAAAACAAATGTCTCCACCACTCACCCCTTGAATACAAAA
>CM021100.1:139727077-139779935 GCA_007115665.2 Sequoiadendron giganteum | reverse complement strand
GACATGTCTCAAAGTTGTTTTGACCAGGCTTGATTGGATATTCGATTGTTGATCTGATACTTGATAATTGACACAGGTTGCTTGTTTGCCCAAAAAAAAGTTGATTTCCCCCAACGAGTTTAGGATTTTGCCCCTAGTCTAAGGTGAGACACGACAATTTTATTGATGAAAGCATATGATTTATTGATTTTTCTTTGGTTTTTAGGAATATTTTGATTTTTTTGAATTTTAATGTTTTTTTTAATTTTTTTTTTTTGATTTTGATGATTTGGATATGGACATGCATGATGATATCAATGCTTTGTTTTGAGATTTTGTTGAAAACCAAGCTAAGGTTGATTGATCAGATTGATGGATTGATAGTTTGACTAAGTGTGTTAAGTCAAACGAGATGATAATGGATTTGTTAATTTGGCTAAGTGCGTTAAGCCAAACAAAGATGATAATGAATTTGTAAACCCAAGGAAGTTGTGTCATCCTAGAGTAAACTCGTTCACAAGATAGTTTGACTAAGTGTGTTAAGTCAAACAAGGTGATAATTGATTGGATTCGATTGATCAAGATTGATGAAGCTTGATTTGGAACAAAATTATTTTGATGATTTGATGTGACATTGACACGCAAGTTAGATGTGACTGATATGAATTGTTCAGATTAATATTCGACGAAAGATAAAGCTTGATAAGGAGTGTCTTCTTGTCAAAATATGCCATGGGCTAGTGATTTGGATCTTTTGGCTTGCAAATGCTTGACCAATTTTATTTCACGTCTTCCAATGTTCAGATCACCACATAAGTTGGAGGATATATATCAAGATTTATTCCTGAAGCAAGATGTAAACATTTGCCCCCAATGTCTAGCAATGTTTGAACGGCCATGGCTGGATTCTTGAATAGGTGGATGGATAGATACTGTGAGCATGTAAAGGATGCCAAGGATTATCTTGTGACAAGATAAGGTGTTCGAACAGAGGAATGGTCATTCAGATAATGCTTCGAGGCTCAAATAACATTTGGATGGATAGGATCAACGAAAATGACCCATGTCAAGATGTTTACCATAAACAAGTGTAAAGTGTTTACCAAACTTTGTCGAGATCAAGATAATGTAAATAGATGGTAATGGGTTGGATAAATGGTTCATGGATGATGATATGGATGGAATGTTGGCTTTATTATGGATGCAATAAGATGCTTTCTCTTGAAATAGCCCACATAGATGCTCGATTCTACACATGACGCCTGTTTGCCAGGTTTTCATCATGGTACTTGTTGAAAGCGCCATTGAAATGGTTTTCACTAGAGGACGATTTTTTTCTTTACTGTTTTCAATCCTTTTTTCTGATTTTTTATTTTTTATTTTTGTATTTTTGATTTTTTTTGTTGTCACCAAGATGCCTATTTTCCAGGTTTTCATCAAGGTAACCATTTTTTTCAGGACATTTTTCTGATTTTTTTTTTTGTATTTTCTGAGAGATTCTAAGCTGATGCTGAACCACCTGGTGGTGCTGATGTTGATGCTTTTGTCATAATGTGCCATCGATATCCTGCTTGAAGAAGCTGCTTTGCCAAGATACGTGCACTTGAATGCAACTTTTGAGATCCCTGATCTACTTTGCTGATATCGGAGTTAACCTCATCTTTGTGCGCACATCGCGATAGAGTGCCTTTTGAATCCTTATGATGAAGGGTCGCTGCCAATACATGGTCAATGTGAGAATTGGATATCATGCATGGAGGCATGGATGGAGTATGTTTAGGAGTAAAAGATGGATTGGTTGATAGTTTGAAACCTTTGACTCTCCAAACTTGGGAAGATGAGCAATAATGAGTGGATATGGAAATGTGCATGGAATTAGGACCAACTGCTTGATACACTTTGTATGTTGCTTGAGAAGCTTTATTTTCCCTTTGTGGACATCTTTGATGGATATTTTTCCCTTTTTGATTTTGCCCCATAGTTTCTTTGACTTATGGAGTTTGATAGGGATAATCTTTCTTTGTATTTTTTGGTATCCAAGTGTATTTGATTGGCCTGATATGATTCTTAGCTTCTTCTTCTTTGATAACATTCTTCATTTTTTGATTCAAGTCTTTCTTTTGACGTTGGTCCCAATTTGTGGATGGGGTGATGGGTGGATGAAGATTTATGACATGGCTGGTTGTAGTATTGGCATTGGTCTCATCATAAAGATTCTTTGTGCCTTCTATGTTGACATTTGCTTGAGATGAAGTTGCCCCCAATTTCATGAAAGTATTACTGATATGTTGAGATCCCTTGATTTTCAAATAACCAAGGCCTTGATTTTTACAATTTCCAATAATCTGCACTGGTTCTAGGATGCCTTGTTCATGTAGGCCTAATCCTCTACGTTGATAATTCAACTGCTGAAAAATCCTATTTGCAATAGGATATGATTTACCTCAGAAACAAGGTGCTAATCCTTCTTTGCTCTGTGGTGGATCTTCAAAAGTGACAACTTCCTTATTGATAAGATAATTTTCCCTTACAAAGGTGAGTGATCCAAGTTTATAAATGATAGGAACTTCCATAAGTGGGATGAATGCTTGATTGGTATGTTTATCTTGATCTTGTGAGATATCAGATTGTAATGCTCCTTCAAGAGGTGTTGATGCTTTACTGTCCTTGTAAAAGTGTTCCTCATGATTCATTCTTGATATACTTTCACATGATGCTTCTGATTCACAACTTTTGTAGAAGTCTTCTTCATGACCCATTGCTGACATGTCTCTGGATTTATCTATATTTTGATCATGTGGATAAATTTTAAGAGTAAGAGACTCTTGTTCCTTGGTAAGAGTATGAGACTCTTGTTTTGAATGACGATTATCTATGTGTCCATCCAAAGAAAGCATATTATGGGTAGATGGAGGAGTATGTGCTATATGGATATGATCATCATTTGCAATATCTTTTATATATAAGAGAGTGCCCATTAGGTCATTGTAGTATCTGGGAGATACGAATCCTTGATCTTGACTAATTCTGGAATTACTTTTGACATGTTTTGGATCAAATTCTTGACATGGGTCAATTTCAAAGGGTTTTTGGACATTGTCATAAGGCATGGGAAGTGGCTCAATATCCTCTTGATCTTTGAGTGGACTTGGATCAAATGGTGAGCTAGGGATTCTTTCACTGTTCACAACTGTGAGATCGAAGGATGTCAATATATCTTGGGAGGGACCATTGCTAGACCTTGGTGATAACTGTTGATCATGCTTTGAAATATGTTCTTGAGATATGTCCTCTAACTAATTAGGCATTTTAGAGACATTTTCAATACGATCATTGGCTAATGGATCATGGATTATGTCAATAGGATCAAATATCGTCAACACTCCTTGAAATAGATCTTTGTAGGAGGGGTCTTGATCATAACAAAAAAATGGCTCTTGATGAATGTTGTCTTGATCACTAGATGGGGTAGACATATCTTCACAGTGCTCATTGATGGATTGATTTTGATCATTGTCCCCAACAGATATGGTGGAGAAATTGTCATTGTTTTCAATCATATGATCAAATGATGTTGATATTTGTTGAAGAGGTGTGATGAGCCCTTGAAATGAGGATGATGGGATACTTTGATCTAGACTTGGAAAAGAATCATTAGATGAAGGAGATGGAGTATCTTGATCATTAGATGGAAGGGAAGCTTTGGATAGGATGGAAGAATTGTCATGCCCCTGGGATGTGATTGAGTCATGAGAGGGTATGGATTCATGAAATGGGGTGGAGGGAGGACTTGGAAGAATATTTTGTTCTTGAGATGGAAGAAGATTATCATGGGTGAATAATGAAAGGAGGGGATCATCATATGATTCTTGAGAAATGGGATCTTGATCAAATTTTGGTATCATGGGATGGAGTGGAAATAATGTTTTGATTGAGATGTGTAGATTGAAACGAATCATTGGATGTAGAGAATATGCTAGAAGAAGGTCATTGAATTGGGTAGAAGAACCATGAGGTTCATTTTGAATTATGGGAGATGAAGATAAATGCATGGCATGATAGGAATGGTCAATGTTACTTGATGGTTTAGGCTTCCCATTTAACCTTTGCAAAAATTCAGAAACATTGAATTTGGTTGATGTTGTTTTTGGAAGAGAAAAGGTCACATTCATATTTTTGTCAAAGGAATTTTTAGTTGTGCCCCCTTTTATTTCCTTGACTTGCCTCTAGAGTTCTCTTACTTACTGGGTAAGAGTACTAAGATCATTTAAGGGAGTTTCATTCTTTTTAGGATTCGCTTTAATTTTCTCCATATTATAGTCAGAGGGCAATTTGGCACCTTGCTTTGCCAATAAAAGAAAATATCCTTCTTTATTTTGCTCTAAGATCTTTTCCATAGTTAAGAGAAAATGTGGATCTTGTTCAACTTCTTGAAGCATTTCTTCTGTTATCTCTTGATTTGAACTATTTCCATAAAGCCTATGAACAAGATTTTCTTTGCTATGACCCATGTTTTAAAGTTTGTGGATGATCTTAATCTGATTTAAATGTGAAAAATACAGCATAGAGAAGCAAACAGTTGTTTTGTTAATCCTAGAATCTAAACAAAGAGTGTATGTTCTTTGAGATTTCCACAAGTTTTGAACAAGATAAGCATATCAGTCAGACTCACTCTTAGTTGTCAAATAGGTCATCATAGTAATCACAACCCACAACTTAAAATCGCGTTGACTCACACAACTTTGTCACCCCCTAGAGGGCACTTGTGTTTTTGTCTTTTCCAGGCGCGTACTCAAGGTGACGGAAGTGGATACCGAATCCCCTGAGCAAACAATCTGTGGCAATTATATGGTGAGTGTCTTGGGGGCAGATTCTTCCCTCCCCTTGCACCGTGATTAAAATAATGTTTGGTTACTGACAAGGCTGGCCACTACACTATGGTTCTTAGTAAGTATTTCCGTTCAATGTGGCAATAGATATACTCCCTCGAGAGACCTCCCAACCTTTAGAACAAAGGCTTTGGGGATGGTGATCCTGCCTACTACTGTCAAGTTGGATTTTCATCAACAACTTGCTTTTGATTAAAGTGGGTTGGAAACCTTGGCTTTAGGTGTTCCCACTTAGGTCGTTCCTCTTGGGTGAGTACTTTTTTCCACAAGAATAGGCCTTCTAAAGGATGTAATAAAACATTAAATTGCATAAAATAAAAGGTAAGTCTGGTATTTTGATCACCCAGTTAAGGGGAGAGCATAGACCTATTACCCACAATCACAGCAAGCAATTAATGGTTCGATTTTAAATCCCAAATTGAAAAATTTTCTATTCTAAGTGAGGATGTTGCTTCACCAAAAACATGGGATTCATTTTAACCAAAAGAAAATTTATGTTTGGTGACTATCCTAGGATTGGTTAATTCAGATTTAAATGTCTATCCTAGGTTTGTTTCATTTTATTCCCCATACATCAATAAAACCTCTGGCCGCAGTCGCATCGGATCCAAACAACAATTTAAGAATGAGATTATAATTACTCTCAAAGTGTTTAAAAACACTTGATACAATAGAAAGATAATTTCATAAGAAGCTTTTCCTTTGTTTCCTCTTCCTTTTTTGATTCTCTAACCTACAAAAATTCTCCAAATATTAGATTAAACCAAGAAACAAGAAGGTATAAGGGTTACATGAATGATTCAGCATAAAAATCCTAAAAATTAGACCAAGTTATAGTGTGATTTGACTTTAGATTTGAAATTTATAATTTTAACCCAAATAAAACTGAGAAAAACCTACACCATTGGATAGCTTATGAAATTCTACCCCATTTCAAAAAAACATTGTCAAAAAGACCTCCGTATGACCAAGATATTGCTATTTTAAAAACTGACTGTAAAAGTGCAAAACAGAGGTCTATGCGCTAAAACAGAGCTTGTATGCGCTAAAACAGAACCTAGATGCACTAAAAGAAGGCTCATATGCGCTAAAACAGAACTCAGATGTGCTAAAAGAAGGCTCGTATGCACTAAAACAATCTCTAGATGCGCGAAAACAATCTTTGGATGCGTCGAAACAGTCTGTGGATGCGCTGAAACAGTCTATGGATGCGCTAAACCGAGGATCGTATGCGCCAAAGCAAATTTTTCAGTCCGTCATCTATAAAAACATAATATTTTCTGCAAGAAAAAGATTAATACGGGGGGATGCCCGATGGTGGGCGCCAAAAATGTGTACGTTAGAATGTGTCAAATTAAATTGAATCTAATCTAATACACCAATGAAACATTAGATTGAAGAAAACTAAATAAAATAAAGTAAATGCAAACTCTAAACAACAGCTTCTTCAAACTCATTCCATTGTCCTCTATCTCCAAGGATTCGCTTCAAGATGTTTGCTCTAAGTTGTGCAAACAATAGCTTATAGAATGGCACTTGCGAGAATGAGATTTATCAAAAATGCATATGCATGTAAAAGATTGAGCTTATTGAATTAAAATGCTATGAAATGCTTAAGATGCGACTATAATAACTACGCATGAAAATATGAGATTTGAGGTCCTTCTCAACTCATGAAAGGCCTGTATTTATAGATTTTTGAAAGTAGGAATTCGATTGGCCAAGATCGACGGTTGAGTTCAAACCTATTGGAATGAATGGTGAGAGATCAAGAATTCGAAAAGAAGGCAGAATTCTGAGAGACAGAAAATGAAGAGACAAATTGAAAGGTGTCTCTCATAATTAAATAAATAAATATTTAATTATGTGTGAAAGAAATGTGAAAAGGCTTTAATTAAATATTGTAAATATTTAATTATGAGAAAAGGAAAAAGTCTTTTAATTAAATATTAAGAATATTTAATTTTTGTGAGAGAAGTGGGAATTTGGAAAATGATTTAATTAAGTGTGGAGGGAAGAATATCATTTAAATTTAGAATTTAAACTTTGATAATTATTGTAAATAAATTGTAAAATCTATTTAATTAATTAAGAAGAAGGTAGCATGATTAGAAGAACTAGAAAAATGAACAATATAAATAAATGATTAAATTTATTTATATGTAGTAGACTTAAAAACATTAATTAAATAACTCATATTTAATTAATTAACAGATTCGATCGACCGTGACCATTTTTAGATGTGTACAATAGTAATCAAAATTACATACAACTCCAGACTTATCTTTCTGGTGTCATTATACAACAGCATTCATCATGAAACTTCTTCAAATAGAAAAACATCCAAGTTATAGCCATTACAAAAAAAATTTAAATCGTTCACTGATACAATTTGAATTCTTTACACTTCCCTATTGATCGAACCACAATCCAACCCCCAAGCGTCTGCAACTTGCAACTATATCCATGTTGAATTATGTCTGTAGAACTTCCTTACAGAACCATCGCAACTGACTGTCTTCCAATTGTTCCCCTTCGACTCCTTCTATTCATCCACGAGACTCCACATAGGATTGTCAACCATTCAACATAATTCGTATTGTATTGCAATCTCGGTGAGACACTAACTGTGTCTCGCCGATGCCACATTGACCTCATATCGAAGTCGCTGAAAGCCTCTGTAGTCGCCAAGATATTACATCAAGCTCCAAGAGATACACCGAGACATCATGTAGTAGTCGCCCTGACTTATCGCTTTGTCCAGAGGGTCATAGCGAATCATTGAGGTTACACCGAAGTCCCCAAGCCTATCGAGCACCAAATAGAAGTCGGAAAGACTCACTCCTATTTCCAAGAGTTCATACCGAACAACTTGAGTTACACCGAGAACATATACCCGTCGGCCAGACAATCGACTTTCGTCGAGACATCATACCGAGATCCATATATTTCACCAATGACCAACTATCGCCAAGAGCTACCCCGATAGCCATCGGCTATCGGCAAGACATTCGCCATCACTAAGAGGTTTCTCCGATAGCTTTAAGTTACACTGAAGGCTTCCAACACAATGAGCTATCGGCGAGACATTAACACTTCACTGAGACATCTTAGCGAGAACCTTAAGCTTCACCGAAGATCACAGTCACCAAGAGTCTCACCGATGCATGATTGAATGGCCTGTCGGCCAGAGGTCTCCCGATCACTCTGATGTCATAACGAATACATCATGCTACAATGATAAACTCCACAGTGCAACCTTTCGGCAAGACAATGGCAAGGTCACAGTGACCTGTTCATAAATGAATAAAGCAAACTGCTAGTCGGCCAGACATGGAACTTGTCACACCGACTTGGCACTCATGGAGGTTTCAGCCTGTAATGTTTGAGGCACATATTTCCAATAGTAGGCTGCCCTAACTTACGTCAGTTTAAGGGAATTTTATGAAAAGAAAGATGATAATTATTAGGACTATAAGGTCCTTCGATTACTCTACAAATCTAAGGTTTGAAAGGAGACTAGGTGAGTAATTTTTTTGGATCAACTCTGTTTCTATGATAGCTCTTTGTCAGAGGAAAAAAGCGTGGTTCTGGGATGAAAACACAATGCGTTGGTGTCTCGTAGGTGCACTGGTGTCTATATGGCCAGAGGACTAGAAATACAAGGTCTAATCAATATAAAATAGACTAACAGCCTAGCTAATGGTTTCTAAGTGAAGAAAATATTACTATGAAGTTTGAAAGATATAAATGGATATGATAAAACAAGTAGATTAAGGTAAGGGTGACAAGGAAAATCTCACACAATAACTTGTTCGCTGGCTCACTCCAAGATATCTCCACGTACACACGGAAGAGAGAAATTTTTGGGGGTTCTCTAGGGGTCTACTTGAGTCAGACCCTCATTTTAGTGTTTCCACCTCCACGTACAACCAAGTTTGCAATGATATAGGAATAATATGATCAAGAAGGAAGTACAAGAAAAGTACACTAAAACACTACAAAATAGTAATGTGCTAACTCAACCAAGTAATATAGAAGGAAAGTAGAGAGCTTACCACCTCCACCAAGAGTGGTCAAGGCTAATGGGGGAGAGAATGAGAGGAACTCAAGCCTTTGTTGTAATGGTGTTGTTTTACACTTGCTCTATTGAATTGATGGAGTGATGGAATTGTTGCTATAGAGTGAAAGAATGTACTTGAATGCTTGAAGTGAATGTTGGATGGATTGTGAAGAGATCGTATAGCCTCCAAAATGGATGAAGGTGAGTGAATTTGAAGGAAATATGAAAAAAAAGCCATATTTAGGCTAGTCAGCTGAAGGGGGCATTATTATTTGACTTCCAATGGGAAGTGTAACGTCTCTGCAAGTTCTAGCCAGAGGAATATGGTAGGGACGTAAGTTCCCCACGTAGACATCTATGCATCATGCAGGTGTCCCCAATAGTTATTCTTCCATCGACATTCAAAACAAGCACCAAGTGGAATGAGGACAGCGGGCTTAGGTGGAATTAAGCCTCCAAATTTGATTTTTTAAAGTCAAGAGGGGTAAAAGGGGAATTTGCATTAGGGGTACACATTCACTCCTATACAAAAAGTATTGTGGAGGTGATAATCACATGGAGAAAATTTGTTTGAAGAAGAGGGACAGTGAAAGGAAAAAATACAAGCCCAAGCAAGAAATTTTTAAGGATGGAAAGAAGGATAGACATGGCTTCATAGCTGTCTCCCTAAAAAGGCAAGAGAAATCAAATGAGGAGGTAATTTCTACACCTGAGAGTAAATCTAGTGTTAAGGGGGGGATACTTTGCTTTATATTCTAATAAAGAATGGATTTTAGATTTGAAGGGGCATCAACTCACATGATTGGGGATATATCTTCGTTTATTGATTTTTATGAAGGGAAGAATTCAGATCAAGAAATTACTATTGGAAATAAAATGAAACTTATAGTCTTAGGAATAGGGACTTTTAATAGAACAAATGGGTCTTTGAAAAGAAATTATTGGCTGAAGGATTAGGGGTGAATCTTATTTCAATATATAAAATAGTTCAAGTTGGATATGAGTTTTTTGTCACTACTGATCAAGTTATTGTTAGAGATATAAAAGACCAACACAATATAATCGCTATTGGTAGAGTTGATCATGAAGAGAGTCTTTTTAAACTTGTGGGGTTTGTTGATGATGAATACACACTCTCATGTTTTTATTGCTCAGATGGATTATATGTCAAAACTTTGGTATGCTGGACTTGGACATATATAAAATATAGAAAATTACAAGACATGATTAGAATGAATATGGTTAGAGGATTAACAAAACATTCAGGTTTTGAAGGTGTTTGTGAAGGATGTGTGTTAGGGAAACATCATCAAGAACCTTTTGATTCAGGTAAAGCATGGAGACCTAGTTATCCATTGTAACTCATTCATAGTGATTTATGTGAATCAGGCTATCCTTCACTTTCAGGTGCTAGGTACCTTCTCATTTTTATTGATGATTACATTAGGAGAGTATGGGTTTATTTTCTTGAAAGGAAAAATGAAGTATTTGAAGTTTTTGAAAAGTTTAAGGCTTTAGTTGAAATCAAAGAAGGAAAAGAATCAAATGCTTAAGGATGAAAAATGGGGGTGAATACTACAATTATGTATTTGAGTCATTTTGTGAAAATTATGGTATTGAGGTACAAAGAATAGTTTCTTGTGCTCCTCAACAAAATGGGGTGGTTGAATGAATGGATAGAAATCTGTTAGAAATGGTTCATTGTATGCTGCATTTTAAAATTTTGCATAGTAAATTTTGGGGTTTGGTTGTTTCTTGTGCTACATATATTATGAATAGAATCCCCACCAAAACCCTCACAAATATCACCCCTGAAGAAGCTTGGAGTGGTAGGAATCCCCACGTTGGGTATTTTAAAGTATATGGGTGTATTGCTTGGGCACACATTCTTGATGAAAAGAGGGAAAAGTTAGAACAAAAGAGTCGTAAGTTTTTGTTTATGGGTTATAGTGAAGAATCAAAGGCTTATAGGTTATATGATTTAGCAACAAACAAGGTCTTTTTTAGTAGAGATGTAAAGTTTGATTGTTGGGGATACGAGATGGGTGTATCATCATAGAACGAATGTCTAAGATAGTAGTGCCTTAGTGATTTTTATTTCTTCAAATCACATCAAAGACACAAACTATGCCATAAAGTGGAAACAGGGATAGTGGATCCCCCATTGATCTTTCTAAGGAAAGTAAATGCTTAACAGATTCAACACAAGCATAGATTCAAGAATGCAGAATCAGACAACCATGAAAGACAAACATATGGACACATAGATCTACGTGGGGAAAACCTTTTCAGGTTAAAAATCCCACCCTCCAAAACACTCAGCTCACTTATATTATTCAGTAACAAAAAATAGTTACAATACAAAAACAAAGCTATTCTCTTTAGGAGATTACATCATGTCCATCTAGAGAAAGCAGGAAACAACATAATAAAAATCTTCACACTGTTCCAGCACCGTCACAACACACAATGTAGATTCATCTCACCAAGATAGTCAACTCTCTCAATGAGCCATATGGCTAACCCAGCCTCTAGGCCTCAACAAGTTCACATCTTCTTAGATCTGAGAGACAAAGTGTTCATGGTAAAGATCGCTCGAACACTCTCAACCTCTCTCTCTTCACTCATCATCCTAACTAGCTACACACGAGATTACATATAATCTCTTACCGTGTGCCTACCTATTCTGCATGTCCAAGCAATCAACTATCTTCAGGATATTCACTAACAAATCTTCTTGCATCGGGTCGCCCAGGTATTCAATTCCTTGCCTAAAATGGGTCCTATCTTTAGCTAAAAACTCAGCCTACAATAACTCTCATAAATTATTTTGGCTTCTAGCCAATCAACATCTTGATGCTGAGCCATGTGTCGCTTTCCCATTTTTTCACCACTTTGACCTCTGGTCAAACATTGTCAAGCTCAGTCGGTCGAGCTCTGAGCTCACCTCTGTCTTCCACCATGCTACCGCTCTGAGTCCAAACACCCATCATGATATGGAGGTGAGACCATGTCGACCCTCAGCCTCCAACTGTGCTACCGTTGAGCTCAGTCTACCCAGTCACGGTATTGCGCTGAACTCACCCGACCTCACCCAGACAATACCCGCGCTACTGTAGAGCTCACCAAGTCACCCCGTGGTGTGGTGGTGAACATGCCCGATCTCATTCTTTTCTTTCCCCACACTATCAGGGCCTGACTACCAAACAATCATGGCAAGGCGGTGACTACCAACCCACACCGCTAACGGTCAACCATGCTACCACGGGGGTCACCGAGCCACCCCGCGATAGAGCGGTGACCGCCAGGCAAACCGCCAATGATCTTATTGTGGCCACCAAGGTGAGACTTCTCACCGCCCACGGTAAGGCGGTAATTGCTAATGTTGACTGCCAGCCATCCACCGCAACCACCGTGGCTTCCTCGAGCACCATCCGCAGTAAGACGATAACCATAACGAGACCACCACCCTTCAACCATGCCACCATGCCACAGATGAGCAACCACCATGGTAAGGCAGTAAGGCCTTGCTCCACCAACGCGTCGCCAACCGCACTACCTTGCCACCTCTGAGAAACCCCTTTGGTATGGCGGTAACTGCCATGCCAACTATCGCCACTCACCATGCAATTGCCAGTCTAGAAGAAAACTGTCGTGGTAAGGCGGTAACACCGCCCAACTATCAGACCAAGCAAGGTGGCCCGTGGTAAAGCAGTAAACCGCTCAATCGCACCACCAAGGTAAGCTTACAGCGGTATGGTGGTAAAGGCCAGAAATAGGACTCCAAGGAAAGATACAAGTCCAAGCCAGGAAGATGAGGCATAAATTTCCAACAATAAGCATTCATAACTTATGACCACTTCCTCTCACTCTACAACAAAAAATGCTTCTCATTTTTTTGATATTTTAGAAATGAATTGAGACTACATTGATGAGGATGAGGTGTGCACTACTATTACTATTGAAAATGAAACAACTAATGCTTGTAATCGGCCATTTTGTGTAAGTAGTGATGATGAAGAAGATGCCTTTTCCTTTTCATCTAGACAAAAGACAAGGAGTGTTGAAGAAATATATAGGCAAGACTCAAAGATCCAAGGAAGGAACGTTAGTTCTCTCATGGCCAAAGTATTACAAGTAAATGACCCAACCTCATGTGAGAAAGATAGAGGGAAAAAAGAATGGGAGCAAGCCATGAAAGAGGAATATAATGCATTGTTAGAGAATAAAACTTGGGAACTTGTGCCTTGCCCCCAAGGTAAGAATTTTATTGGTTTCAAATGCATTTACAAAACAAACTTTAAGTTAGAAAAATTCAAGGCTAGATTGGTTGTTAAAGGGTTCAATGAAAAAGAGGGTGTTAATTATGAACAAACATTTTCTCTTGTCATTAGAATGAACACAGTTAGAATTATTCTTTCTTTGGCTACATGTCTTGGGTGGCATGTTCATCAAATGGATGTCAAAAATTCTTTATTAAATGGATATTTCTATGAAGAAATATATATGGATCAACCACCAGGCTTTGTAAATCAGCAACATCCTAATCTTGTTCACAAATTAAAGAAATCACTTTATGGTCTTAAACAAGCACCACAAGCATGGAATGAGAATATTGACAAGTATTTTCAGCTTCATGGATTTAAAAGATGTAACTCAGATCCAAATATCTATGTGAAGAAATTTCAAGATGATATTCTTCTTCTTGCAATTTATGTAGATGATTTACTCATTACTGGGTCAAATATTGGGGTAATCAATGATTTAAAATCACATCTTAAAAGGGAATTTCTTATGAGTGATTTGGGTGACCTAAACTATTTTCTTGGATTACAACTTTGTAGATTACATGATGGATTGTTCATCTCACAATCAAAATATGCTTTGGACCTTTTCGAAAAGTTTAAAATGCTTGAATGCAAGCTAGCACCTACCCCATTTCAATCTAGAGTCAAGCTTACTAAATAATGTACTTCCAAAAGTGTAGATGCCACTTTTTATAGAAAACTTGTTGGTTGCTTGGTTTATCTAACTCATACTAGACAATATATTTATTTTGCAGTTAATCTAGTATCTAGATTTATGCAGGCACCTAAAGAAAGTCATTGGTTGGCTGCTAAGAGAATTTTATGATACATTCATGGAACCATACACTTTGGCATCTTCTATGACTATAAATCTTCAATTTCTTTGGTTGGATTTATCGACTCAGATTGGGATCGTGATATAGATGATAGAAAATATATTGGTTGTTATGTTTTCAATCTTGGATCAGGTCCTATTACATGGAGCAGCAAAAAACAAAAAACAACATCATTATCTTCATGTGAAGAAAAATATAGAGAAATAAAAGAAGCAGGAAAGGAAGCAGTTTGGATTCAAAATATTCGATTTGAGCTTGGTTTTCTACAAATTTAAACTAATACAATCTATTGTGACAATCAAAGTACCATACAAGTTGCCAACAATCCAGTTTTTCATGCTAAAACAAAGCATATTGGGATTGATGTTCACTACATTTGGGAACTTGTTCAAGCATCCATTATCAATCTTCAATTTTTTTCCAAGTGAAGAAAAAATAGCTGATATATTCACTAATAGTATGACTAAAGCCAAATTCTTAAATTAAGAGGAATTCTTGGTATGATAGAGGTGAACATTAAGGGGGAATCGTAGTATAATGTTCCCCTCTCCTTTGAATTTTCTTTGTATTATTCTAGCCAGTCTTAAGGGAGGATTTTAGGGATGATTAAGATTGTCTAGAAGATGATAGAATGTTTCTAGAGTCTTCCATAAGCTAGAATATTCCTAGAGCTATTCTAGAAAAGAACATACTAAGAGCTATTGTAAAAAAGAAGCTTCTAGATTTTAGAGTTTTCTAGAAAGCTAGAAGCTTCCAGGCTTCAAATATTTTATAGCTATATATATGTGATTGTGGACATCTGTTGGAGATAGCATCTAGATTGAGTGTAATGCAATTCATGCTAGATAAATACATATTTTTAAATTATCCAACTCTGTTTTGCCTTGTTTTATCAGTTTATTACTGTTGTTCTATTGTGTTTTGATTCCTAGGTCCGTTTTTTACATATAGAACAATTTTATCTTCCTTGGTGGTGGAGGATTTGGTTTATTTCGTGTACACCAACTCTTCTAATCAATACTTGATTAGGACTCAGGAGTTTCACTCAATATCAGTGGTAAGTAATTTCAAACTGGCACAGACATAAGACTAAATTATGTTAACACTCTTTCGCACATTTCTAGTTCTATTCAGATAATTCATACACATGCAAGTTGTTCCATAATTCAAATTTTTATTTCTATATTTATTTATTGATAAGTAAAATTTTCTTGTCATAGTGGATTGTCTATTGACAAAAAAATTGAATGGAGAGGCATATTGATATGCAAAGTAGAAAAATTTGATAGTCCTTAGCTTAATTGGATCATGATTTTATTCAATTGACCAACTAATGCAATGCTACAAGAACATCCTTGATGAGATTTTGTTCAAATGTGTGTGGAAACATTTTGTTGGAGATTAACCTCGACTGTAGGGTTACCGCAATACTGCGGCCTCCTCCATAAGCGCTCATGGCTTCGCGGTGTCTACCGTTGCACCGTGGGTAGTCACTTGGCAGACCGCGGTAATGCGGGTTAACTGCCAGAACGATGTTACTGCTATCCCATGGTCTACTTGGCAACCGCCTATGGTGGTGCGGTATACATCGCGGCCATCCATTTCCCTCACCACGGTAATGTAGTTACCATGGCCACTGCGGTCTTTCCCGAACCACTCATGGTTGGGCAATGACCCCTGCGGTACCGCATGCCTATCCTCCTTCTCTCGTGGTATAGTAGTATTATGTGTTTATTGGTGGCGGTTGATGTGTCATGCAAGCTGGCAGATATTTAAATCAAAGGACAGTTTTAAATATGGTTAAGGACTTGGTTTTAATTCGGTTGGATGTGTTTTTTGATGGCTTATTCAATTAGCCTTTATTATTGTAATTAATTTGTTCTTGTCCATGGACTTTGGATATATGTTGTGATGGTTGTATATTTTATGGTGATAGATGAAAACTTTGAGATTGCTCTAAATAAGCAAGATTGTAATAGAATAGAGCAACAGCTCTGTGAGGAAGGAAAATATGTTTAAGAATCAATATAATATGAAATTTTTTGGGTTTGGAGCATTTGTTTCAATTTCGTAATTTGAGTATTTAAATTTGTTTTATGTCGTTTTTGTTCATTACATGCCTCTTGTTTTCCAACAAAGTGGTATCAAAGTAGTGTCGGTCAAGCTCACTGGGTGTGGAGTTTTGTGATAAATCTTTGTGATGAAGTCACTGTCTAGTTTAAGAAAAGCCATAGGGTGTCTAGGAATATTATGTCTACAAATCTGCGAAGTGAGAAGTTTGTCTGGGCTTAGAAATTTGTGAAGAGAGTTAATAAGAGAATAAGTTTTTTTTTAAAAAGGAGGTCATTGCATTAGGAAGCCACAAGTGCATTGTTGGTAGAAAAGAGATTGTTCACTATATAAGTAGTTGAGTAAGTGAGAATCAATTCCTTGAAAGGAAGATATCAAAAGGTTGAATGTTTGCAAAATGTTGAAGTCAGTTTAGCTGACAGGGAGATTTAGAGTGTGTTTGAAGCCTACGAAGTGTTTTTCTAACCAGTTGCTGAGAAAAGTAAACATGAGGCTGTGTACATCAGAATAAAGAAGGAGAATGCTTGAAGATGAAACATTGAGAAGAGCTAGAAGTGTTGTATTTTGAAGACAAAGAAAAGAAATCATTGACATATGAGAACCTGTGCAGAAGCCTATAAGAAGAAGAAGTTGTTTCAAAGTGCTCGAAGCTATAAAAAAAGTTACTGTGAATTGTAAAAAAGGAGAAGAGGTTGTGCTTAAGATTGAGCAGAATACCAGTTTCCATAACAAACAAAGAGTTGTAGATCCAGCTGCTGAATTCCAGACACGAGATTAAAAAAAAGGTAAGCTGAAACCTTCCTGTTACAAATGGGGAAAGTAGGAAAAAGGGTTAAAAAGAAAAATGAAAATTTGTGATCTACAAAAGATGTTTTAGAGGAAGAACTAATTTTGCCTAAAGATGAACTCGGTATTGTTAAAAAAGACAATAGGTGTTTTATTGAAAGAATAAAGGAGTCGTTGAAAGAGAAGTGTATACTGTTAGATGAAAATGATGATCTTGAGAAAGAATTGAGAAAAGTTAAAGCTAGAAATGGAGAATTAGAAGAAAGGTTGAAATCCTTTGAAGAGACTAAGAAAAGAAATGAGGAGTTTGAACAAAGAATAAAGGTGTTTGATGAAATAAAGAAAAAAAATAAAGATTTGAAAGAAATTTTGAAAAGGGTAGAAGAGGAAAACAGTTTACAGCTGAAAAAAATCACAAAACTAAAGAAATAAAATAATAAATTAGGTGCATGTAATGATTGTGTGAAAAAAAAATCTTCAGTTTGTGATGTTTCTTGTGACACAACAAATTTATGTATTTCAATTGAAAAATTTGTTTCTGTTGAAAATGTTGGTGATAAAAAGTGTCAAGATGAACATGTTGATGAATTTGCAAATATGGCTAGCTGTGATAATGTGTTAGAACTTGCAAAAGATGCTAGTTGTTTTGAAGAGAATGCAAGGTTAAAAATCATGAAAATAATGGGTTACACAGGACAAGGACTAGGAAAACAAGAACAAGGAATGAGAGAGCCAATTGAGGCTACAATGAGGTCAAAGTTTGAAGGTCTCAGATATGTTGCTACAAGTGCAGGTAAATTTGTTCGTGAAATGAAAAGTGATGGGTGTACACACTATCATAGAAGAGGTCATACTAAGGATAAGTGTTGGGATTTACACCCTTGTAGTCTTTGTGGTTTGAAAAATCATTGTGAGCAAATGTGCTGGAATAAAGTGACAAAGAATGAATCCGGTTCATAATGCATAAAGATGGACTGTGGATGGATTTGTGATTCAAGTTGGCAGAAGCTAACTGGTATGTTCAAAATATTGTACAAGTGTGCATATGTGAAGATCAATAAAAATTCTGAAAGGTTTGAAAGTTCAAAAGGAATGAACAATTTTTTGAGAGAAAAGAAATTGTTGTCTAATGAGTCACTTGCAAATAGTGAAGATGTAAAATTTTAGTGTAATGTTTTGAAGAATTGAAACAAGACTTGGTGAAACTTCTACATCAGTTGAAAGGGTAAAATCAATGGCATTATTTTTTGTGTGAAAGGGTTTGACATTTTTGAAGAGTTAGAAAGCATTGTTGTAATCATAATACAAAGAAGTGAAAGATGAAGTCTCAAGAGCTTCCAAGTCTGAGTGATAGATGACCTGTATGTAAGGGGTCATATGCAAAGAGATATAAATACTTAAAGAAGTAGTTGAAGCCAAGCACAATAAAATACAAGTTTGATACAACAACAGTTGTTGAAGAATGAGTTAAAGAAACGTTCAATGATGTTTTAAAATAAAGGAATATGGAGTTGTCAAGGAAGATTGTAATAAAATTTGTTTGTGCATTGGAGAAAATTCATCATATGAATGGATAAAAAATAGGTTACATTCGTAGCTGTTAAAGATCGCCATCTTGGGTAAAGGTTGAAAGCCACACTCAAAAGAACATTGAAAAGAGTCAGAGCCACAACTCTCAAAGTCATACAATAAAAGTGTGTTCATGGATGAAGAAAGTTATAAGATGGAAAATGATAGTTTGAAAATTTAGAAATCTAGAAATTTTTTGGATTAAGAAGAAGTTTGAAAACTTACAGCAGTTAAGAGACGTCATGGTTGTATGGCAGCAGCCACAATGGGAAGAGTTTCTTTTGAAAAATAGATTTTTGTTTTTTGTGTGTTTGTTTTAAAAGTGTGGGACAAGGAAAGAAATATGTAATATAGTGAAATGCAACAACATTTTGTATGAAGGAAAAAGGATAAAACAAATGACTAGACTCTCTAGCATCAGTAGACTGCCACTATGGGATGAGATGAGAAAATCAAGTATAAGACATTGAAATGATTGAAGTTTCAAAATAGATTGAAAATAATTGCAACATGTAAACAAAAGGAGGAATATTGAGAAAGTGCAAACAGTTTTTAACGATAATCTTGCAAATAGAGAATGAGAAAGGATTTAAAGAATAAATGATGAACACCATGCTGCATTTGAAGTAAGGAAGTCAGATTTTGAAGAAGAAGTGGTACGACAACAAAAAGTTGTAGATGATGAATTAAAAATAGGGAAATGCAGCAGACATTAGGGAACTTGAAATTTGGGAAGGAAAGGAAAAAACTCATGCAAGATTGAGGGAAAAGATTGAAAGATCGTAGATTTAAACAAATGATTAAGAGGCTGTAGTTCTCGGGATAAGAAAAAAAACAGAGATATCAAAGGTTGTAGGAATGTATTGAAAAATGTTTACTTGATAAATTTGTTGAAGAATTTGTAGAAGCTAAGGTAAGAGCAAGGCCAGAGAATCTCCAGAAAAAGAAATGGTTTGCTATCAGCCGCAACTGATATTCAAGGCTGAATTGATTGAAAGAAAAATGCTAGTGTCATAGCTGAAAGATTTGATATTGCCAAAGAAAATGAAAGAAAAGACCAGAAAGGTAGTAATATGATGGAACTACAGTAGAATTAGATGCCAAAAGAAGTTGTGCTATTGTCATTGATGAGGATGCCAGAGTTGCCAGAGTCATATGGAATGATGAAGAACTAGTTAGAGTTCTAAAGAAAGAAGAGATCCAGTTGTAGCTAAAGAAAAATAATTTGATAGAAATGATTTAAAGAAGATCCTGAAGAGATCGTAGAAATCACAGGAAAAAGCCGATAGAGAGAAGGCACATGAGGTTGTCATACAAAAAGAAAAAATTTAGTGAAGAGGCAAAGGAAGAAATTAAAATTCATTGTTGAGCTTAAGGGGGAGAATTGGAGAAGTTAAAGAATGTCGCAGCATTCGAGAATTAATTTGGGATGAGTGTTGAAGGAATTTAATATCAATCTTTTTGGGCTCCTTCAATTTGTTGCAGTTGTGTTTAAGAGGGAGTGTTGGAGATTAACCTCAACCGCAAGGTTATCCCCATACTACGGCCTCCTCCATAAGCGCTCATGGCTCCGCAGTGTCTACCATTGCACCGCGGCTAATCGCTCAGCAGACCACGGTAACACGGGTTAACTGCCAAAGCGGTGTTACCGTTATCCCGCGGTCTACTTGGCAACCGCCCACAGTGGTGTGGTATACACCATTGCACCATGGTCATCTGTCTCCCTCATCACAGTAATGCAGTTACTGTGGCCACCGCGGTCTTTCCCGAACCACTCGCAGTTCGGCAATGACACCCGCGGTACCGTAGGCCTGTCCTCCTTCTTGTGCGGTATAGCTGTATTAAGTGTTTATTGGTGGTAGTTGATGTGTCATGCAAGCTGGTAGATATTTAAATGAAAGGACAATTTTAAATATGGTTAAGGACTTGGTTTTAATTCGATTGGACGTGTTTTTTGATGGCTTATTCAATTAGCCTTTATTATTGTAATTAATTTGTTCTTGTCCATAAACTTTGGATATATACTTTGATGGCTGTATATTTTATGGTGACAGATGAAAATTTTGAGATTTCTCTGAAGAAGCAAGATTGTAATAGAATAGAGCAGCAGCTCTATGAGGAAGGAAAATATGTTTAAGAATCAATATAATATGAAATTTTTTGGGTTTGGAGCATTTGTTTCAATTTCATAATTTGAGTATTTAAATTTGTTTTGTGTCATTTTTGTTCATTGCATGCCTCATGTTTTCCAACACATTTGAAGTCTTCTTTGAAAATTGACTGTCACTCGTGTTTCAACGTTCATGTGGGTGGTTTATTAAAGAACTAGGTTATTGTCCTTCCTTTTGAAAGCATATGATTATTGAATAGGATCTGATATCAATTATCTCTACCACAAGTCCTAGTATAAAAATTTCAGAGACAAAGGAATAATCTAGTTAGAAATTTAATATTAAGATAGAAACGAATAGGCACGGGTCGTCTAATAAAGATGGCTACAGGTTTACAGATTTTTTGGGGATTGCCTACCTTTTCTTTTTACTAATGTGTAACATTTCACCTTCTTAGTGATGTGTCGGTTTGTCATTGAGATGTGTGATACGTCGGTTATTTTGTTGACATTACGAGAGCATTGCACTTAGTGACACCATGTGGCATGGAGGTTCGGTGCAGAGACTTACCTATGCAGAAGCTCTCTTTGTTGCTATCTAGCTCAGAGAAGGAAAATGGTCAATCCCTGGCTTATATAATGTTTATATATTCTTTACTATTTAGAGAGATAAAAAAAACTTACAATTGGTTGTGAAAATGATAAGAATAATGACATGATAAGATGATTAGGAATAATGAAAGCATTGGTCATACAAGAAAACAAAAAAAGATTCATATGCAACCAATTGTAAATACATATGACCATACCATACTTAAACTTCCAAATTCATTGCTTAAAATGTCATACATAATTTTCCAATGATAAAAACTAGCTGTAACATGAAACAACATATCTGATAATATAAAAATCAAAATTACTAACATTATTTTGCAATTTATGACAGTCATGCATCTTAACCTAGATTGGGGTTTTTAATCCTGCAGAGACTTTGGTGGACAAGAAAAAGTATTCAAATTAATGTAATAAAAAGCTAGCTAGTTTATATGGCTATGCTTTGCAATGCAAGCCCATATTAAAGAAATAATCTATCTATGCAAGCAAATCAAGTCATATCCAACTTTAAGATAAGAAGTCCCTGAATTGAAGAATAAGCTGTAGTTCCTGACAATAAAAAATGCCATTTTCGAATCTGTCCTTTGTAGATGAAAAAGCATCTATTCTGCCCCAGAGATCCACCAATGAGAATTTATTTTCTTTGGGTCTCTTGTATAATGATTGTAACAGAAAATATCAAACTGGGGATTGCCTATTATTGGCAAAAATGACAAGAAATTGCAGAACGTCTACCTGTGTTGTAAGAGAAGCGATGTAAGCGGCTGTTTCTCTAAGCAAACAGGAGGTGTCCATTGATTTCCCACCAGGCACCAGGCTTTGCAGCTGCTTTGTACGTTTTCTAACTTGCCTTGCACGCGATAAGATTGCAGAACCCATTCTCTTAGAGCACAACAGTCTGTATAATGATTTACTGTACTTGTTTCTAAATTCATTCGAACTTATATGTTGGTGCAGATGGACTCGTTTCAAACGAAAATGGCACCTGGCCCTCTGAGCAATTAAGGCTTGGAACTTTTTAAGCCCTAGAATTTTTCTGATTGCAACCTTGTTCTTCTTTTCGCCAGAGATTCTATTGAGAAGGGCGCGGTTTACAGTGAGAGTAAGGGATACATCCGCTGCCAGCTTAATATTGCGAGCTGAGCGTTTAATTTCTTCTTCAATTCCTGGATTGCTGGTGGTGGGGTTGTTAAGGGCATTCAGGGCCCCAACAAGGTGCTTCAGATATAGATTTCTCAAGGTCACATCACAACTTGAATTCATGGTGATGAAATATATAAAAAATGTCTTGCTGATCAGAGAGAATAATAATCTTGACAACACTCTGGCTTACGAGCTTAGCAATACAGTAGAAAAACAAATCATACAGCCGTGCAAAGTAAGACAAGGAAATCTGGCGTATCAGGATTGAAGAATGCGTGTATGTTGAGCGAAGTGCGACACATTTGTACACCAAGTCTGACAGAGAATCTAATAAGGGGGTTTAATGGCGGTTTACAAAACAAAGTACTTAGTAAAATATTATAATAAGAAAAAAGAATACATGAATGCTTTGCGCATGGGAACACATGCCGGATACCGCCATCAGACTTCTTATCATTTCTCTTCCAACCACAGGAGAATTTTTTTGTCTCTGTTACCCAAAACAACAACCGTTTACCTTTTCGTTTAGGAATATTATCAAGAATAGACTTTTGATTTTACGTTCTCTCGGTTCTTCCCATTTAAAGCAACCTTTCAATTAAAAAAGTTATGTTATTATGATTACAGAGTCACGAGCCTCTTATTCTGATTATTCAGAATAGGAAGATGACCCACAACCATCCGCCGATAGCTGAAGCTTCTGGCGTCCCAAGCACGCTAGTTTTTATAGATTTCAAAGCACTCGTAATCAAACATTGATGCCTAACAACCCCAGCTAAATTGTTGATAACCAGGTATATTATTTTGTCACATTTTTCTTTCGCTAAATCAAAGGGAATTTTTATGTCTAAACCTGCAATTTTATAATGAATTAGATTTTTTTTATCAAATCCGTACCTTTTTCAATTTTTTTTTTAATATTTTAGCTGTTATTAATAAAAAATATGGTGACATATTATTCAAAAATAAAAGGTGGGTGGTAGAAAGACATATATTTTGAGTATAGGTAGGGTCAATTTAAAAAAAAGATTAAAAAAAGGAGCAGAGCTTGATCAGTAGTAAATATAAATAAAACTATTAAGTTGCAAGATCAATTTTGGTAGAAGGGGGATCACAGGCATCAGATTTTTTTCATATATCATCAAAGAAAGTATCATGATCAATAAGCTCCTAGCTAGTAAGACTAACCTCATATTGATTTATGGACTGATGAAATTGTCAACTCCAAGTAAGACTAATCTTTGGCTTCTATTACACCTATACATTATTTACTATTGTAAAAGTTAAAGAAGAAAAGCCTTATAATTGTGGGTGAAAATAATAAGAATAATGGCATTAGAAGATAATTAAGAATAATGCAAGTATCAACCACCTATTACAATTAATGAAGAAAATAAAAAAGCCTCTTGAGATGTATGCAACTAGTTGTAAAGACATATGACCATACCATACTTAAATTTCCAAATTCATTGCTTGAAATTTCACTAAAACTTGAAATTTCACTAAAACTTTTCCAATGAAATAGTATGACAATTATTTTCTCTTTTGGGTTTACTTAATTATTTTACATAACATTTACAAATTCAATGGCTTACATCAACAAAAGAATTCAAAAGTATTAGTCATGCATGTTTGGTTAAAGTGGGTGTGGTATATTTTGTTGATTTTATTTAATATCAACAACCTTTTCTAAGGTTGTTACATTTTTTGTTTCAATGATATTATCAAAAGATTTCTTTTTAGTATTGAATTATGGAGTTATTGTCCATCACTTCTTAGATCATGTGTAAATTTTTTAATATGATTGAGCTAGCCTTTGATAAATATAGCCTTTTACCTACACTCTGAGCAATTAGCAAAAGGGAGATTCATTATTATATTAAAAAAATATCCTTTTGACATCAATTTTGGTCATCACTACTCTAATTCTCTATGGTTTACATGGAATAATTCACTAAATAGTATAACACAATTTTTTTTGGCAACACAAGTGCAGACAACTAAGAGGGTGGCGGGTCGAGGTGGGGTGGGGGGGGAGGGGGGTTGAATCAGTTGTCAGAGAATTTCAAAATTATTAAACTTATTAACCTTTACTCTTTGATCTAATTAATAATAGTGAGAGTATGAATCAACAACACACCAGAAACACTCATAACACCAAGATTTTTGCATGGAAACCTTGTTAGGGGAAAAACCACGTTGAGGTGGAGGTTAATCCACAAGTTATACCCTATTAAAAGTATAAGGAGAATAAATGAGGAATGCACATGCATTTAGGCACACTACCTAGAGCTAATTGCTCAAAGGAACACTTCTTTAATTTTTTTCACTCTTCTACACACTTTACTCTGCATTTGAATGATCTAAACCTTTTTCACACATAGCACTCACACACACACACTTCACATACATCTCAAATGAAGAAAAAATCACTTATATATATCCGCAACAAGAAATTACATTGCTTTATGTCAACTTCAACACAATAATAGAATGAATGCAAACTGTCAACCCAAAACAATAAAGATTATCAATGCACATCAACCAAGGTCAGCCACAACATAGTCGAGACCGAAAACAATGTCCTCAAACACAAAACACCTTCAAAGATTCTTCCTTGAAGATCCACAACACGCTTCAAACACCTTGTCGGCCATGTACATGAAAAACATGAACACCATATCGATCCTCACTGCTTCATAAACAACCTATAACATATTTAATTACAATTTTCTCAATATCCTCGACATATACAATTTTAAAGACATTAATGCTAATAGTGTTGATATCAATGTCAACCACATATCACCAACTTGACTATAGCATCCAACAATCTCCATATTTGGAATTGATGGCAACACATAATGTGAAGAAAACACCATCAATGCAACTAACTTTTCTTCCAACAATATCTCCTTTACACATTTCTCTTCTCTGCCTTAGTTCTCCAAGATTTTTTCACATTAATTTTCTCCCCCTTTGAAATCAATGAAAAAGGTACACAAGCTCTTAACCACATATTTGAATCATCTAACCACTCCCCCTGAGTAGCAACCACCACAACATCAATCTAAATCAAGATATGATTATGAATGCATGGACTGATGCAAAGACTATGAATCTTAGTTCTGATTAGGAGGGGTAATCACCCCTAACTTCCCTTTGAGATACTCAAAATTATCCTTGGAAAAAGGCTTAGTAAAGATGTATGCAATCTGTTCCTTAGTAGGTACATACTCCAGTTTAACTTCCTTATCACTCACTTTGTCTCTCAAAAAGTGTTACTTGATAGATATATGCTTGGTCTTTGAATGCAACACCGGATTCTTAGAGATGTTTATAGCACTTGAGTTATTACAGAATATGGCAATAGGTTCATAATACACAACTCTGATATCTTTCAACATCTGCTTCATCCACAATATTTGAGTACAATTATTAGCAGCAAAAATATATTTTGCCTCTGTAGTAGACAAGGAAACAACATTCTTCTTCTTAATTAACCATGAAATTATTTTCTTTCCCAAGAAAAATGTGCCACTACTAGTACTTTTCTATCATTCACATCTCCTACCCAATCAACATTAGTAAAGGAACTTAAAATAAGACAATCATCTTTAGGATATCACAGGACAAAATCAATTGTTCCTTTCAAGTATCTAAAAATTCTCTTCACAAAAGTCACATGAGATTCCTTAGGATAAACTTGTAATATAGCAACAATGCATACAACATTCATGATATTAGGTCTAGTTTGATTCAAATACAACAATCCACCAATCATTGATTTGTAGCTAGTCTGATTTTCTTTCGAAGAATCATCATATTGTGTCAACTTACATCCGGTCACCTTGGGTGTACTGACTGGTTTTGAATCTTCTATACCAAACTTCTTTAGCAGTTCTCTCACATACTTGGACTGAGATATAAAGATCCCTTTATCTACCTGAGTAATTTGCAATCCCAAAAATAATTTCAACTCTCCAATCATTGACATCTCAAACTCATTATGCATATCATTAGCAAACTTCATGCACAAACCATCATCTCCCCCAAAAATGATATCATCAACAAAGACTTCCACAAACAAATATTTATCATCATCAATCTTGAAATACATATTACTATCAACAATAGCTTTTGTTAAATCCAAGCTTCAACAATTATTTATTCAATTTGGTGTACCAAGCTCTAAGGGCTTGCTTCAGTCCATACAATGCTTTCTTCAACCGACAAACAATATCTCCTTGATGAATCAGTTGAAATCCATCAGGTTGCTTAGTATACACCTCTTTTTCTAATTCACCATTTAGAAATGTTTACTTAACATCCATTTGATAAACTTTGCAGTTTTTGTAAGTAACATAAGCAAGAAACAGTCTCACAACTTCAATTCTAGCAATACGAGATTTTTTTTCTTCAAAGTCAATTCCTTCCATCTGAGAGTATCCTTTGTATACCAATCTTGTTTTGTTTTTTATAACATCACCTTGTTCATGCAGTTTGTTTCTAAAGACCCATTTAGTTCCAATTACATTTTTGTCTTTAGTTTAGGAACAAGAATCCATGTATTATTCTTTTCAATTTGTTGTAGTTATTCTTTCATTGCTTCTATCCAATGTTCATCTTTGCATGCTTCATTGACATTACTTGGCTTAGCCTTTCAAATTAAACAATATTTTTTTGTAATTTTTCTCCTAGTCTGGACACCTTTGTTCTTATCTCCTATAATTTGATTTTTTAAATGATTTAATCTCACATACCTTGGATTCTTAGAGTGCTCTTGAATTTCAAGCTCTTGTGGTCTCTCTTCCATACTTTCACTAGTCTCTCCTTCTTCTTGTTCTTCTTGATTTACTCGAACGGTCTGAACTTGATTTCAATTCTAACTCTTGTTTGTACTATCATTTTGATTATCAAAATCATATCCACAGGTTCTGGAGGGTCTTGCAATGTCTTCATCAACCTTAATATTTTCACTTTCAACCATTTTCTTCAATCTCTTGTTGTAGCACCGATATACCTTGCTCTTAGTAGAATAACCAAGAAAGATTCCTTCATCACTTCTAGCATCAAAATTTCCTAGATCTTCATCTCTCCTAATATAGAATTTACTCCCAAAGATTTTGAAATATCTAACAGAGGGCTTATGACCAAACCATAGCTCAAAATTTGTCTTACCAGTATTACCTTTGATTTGTACCCGGTTAAGGATATAAATAGCAGTACTCATAGGTTCTCTCCAATGGATATGAGGGACATTTCCTTCCAACATCATAGTTCTAGCAACATATTGAACTGTCATGTTCTTCCTTTGCACAACTCTATTCTGTTGAGGGGTCTGTGATGTAGATAATTGTCTTTTTATCCCATGCTCTTCACAAAAAGAATTAAACTCACTGGAAGTAAATTCACCACCTCTATCTGATCTCAGACACTTAATCTTCAGACCTATCTTTGTCCCAACCATAGCCTTGAAGATCTTGAACTTTTCTAGAGCTTTAAATTTCTCCCTTAAGAAAGTAACCCACATCATCCTAGAGTAATCATCAATAAGAAACATGAAGTACATGCAACCTTGTAGACTTCAGATTCTAGCAGGACCACACAAGTCAGTATGCACAAGATCCAACAATTTATTTGAACAATTTTATTTGCTATGAAATGAAATTCTAGTTTGCTTTCCCAGCTGGCATTCCTTGCATATGGTATTAGTAGGCTTCACCAATTTAGGAAGATCTCTCACTACCTGTGAGGAACTTATCTTGATAATATTTTCAAAGTTTACATTACACATTCTTCTATGCAACAACCAACTTTCATCAACTTGAGTAGTCAAACATTTTTTACTACCAACATTCAGATGAAAGATGTTACCTTTTGTTTTAGTACCAGAAGCAATCACATTTCTAGAACTTCCCAGTATGCTACACTTTACTTCTTTGAATTGAAGATTGTATCTCTTATCAACCATCTGTCCAACATAGAAGATTATGCTTCAAACCTTCAACATAAGTAACATCATCAATATTATGCTTACCATCAAAAGAAATGCATCCTCTACCATAGATTATACCACCATTGTTATCACCAAATCTTACAACACCACCATCATACTTCTCCAGGCTTACAAGTTTACTTTTATCACCTGCCATGTGATGTGATCATCCACTTTCAATTACCCATTCATTTTTTTCTTCAACTCGAGCAGCTAGAGATTTCTCCACATTAGTACAACTAGCAGATTTAGTGGAAACTAAATTATTTTCCTTGATAGAAATAAATACAATCTCATCTTTACTTTCATTCCCTTTGTCAGATTCATCATTTGTCACACCTTCATCAATAGCATAATAACACTTCTTTTGAAATTTAGTCTTGTAAGGTCTTGGCTCAGGGACTCTTTTTGGACACCTTGATGCAAAATGACCTATCTTGTTGCAATAAACACATTTAATAGGCAACTTTCATTTATAGTTACCTTCTCCTCTGGCTTCCCTTTTGACTATAAGTGCTTCAAGCTCATTCAGTTCTCTTTCATCTTCTTCAATATGTCTCATTTCTTCCTCATATCTGAATGCCTTTCTAGAAGAGATTTCACCCAGATCATATCTCTACTTGTCTCTCCTAGAAGTAATAGCTTTAAATGGAAATTTTGTCTTAGGAAGGGAATCACCGAATTCACTCAACCCAAAAGCAATAATTTTTCCACCCAACATATCTCTGGTTATATTTTTCATAGTTCATAGCTCCTCAATAGCCGCAGCTTTGATTTTGTATGCATCATGCAAGGATCTAAGAACTTTAGCAACAATCTCTGATCCATCCACCTGTTCACTAGCACATCTGATACCACACACAAGTTCATTTACTCTTTGCATGAAAGTAGCAATATTCTCATCATTGTAACCCATCTTCATTAGTTCATATTTTCCTTTCAGACACTGTAGCCTAGCCATCTTCACAATAGCATCGCCTTCATATAAAGTTTCCAACTTTTTCCATATCTCATAAGCAGTTTTCAGATCCATAATATTTGTCATCTCATAAACAGTCAAAGCACTCAACAATGCTTCTTTAGCCCTGATGTTATATCAACATCCCTAATCTTAGGAGTAGTAGTAGGAGCATTCAGAGGAATACCATACCTATTGCATGTAATGTTCCAGTATGATTCACCAATGCATCTTAGATGACACTCAATTCGAGTCTTCCATAGAGAATAATGTGTTCTATCAAATCTCAAACTATCCTTCTTGTATGTCACCATCCCGGATCACCTCAAGTTGTTAAACCTCTTCCAAGGAACCTTCTTTGATACCAATTTTTGGCAACACAAGGGCATACAACTAAGAGGGGGGTGAATCAATTGTCATAGAATTTCAAACTTAATAAACTTATTGACCTTTAATCTCGGATTTGATTAATAATAGTGAGAGCATGAATCAACAAACAACACATTAGAAACACACATAACACCAAGATTTTTGCGTGGAAACCTTGTTAGGGGAAAAACCACAGTGGAGGTTAATCCACAAGTTATACCTTGTTAAACGTATAAGGAGAATGAATGAGGAATGCACATGCATTCAGGCACACTACCTAGAGCTCACTACTCAAAGGAAGACTCACTATCCTACATAAAATATTCAGATTAAATCCATCTGAAGAATATGAACTGAGAAGGTTGCATTTACTAATGCCTGAGTACAGTTCCGGATAAGCACATGAACACTTCTTTTCTTTCTTTTACTCTTCTTCACACTCTGCTCTGCCTTCGAAAGATCTAAACCTTTTTCTCACATAGCACTCTCTCTCACACACACACACACTTCATATACATCTCAAATGAATAAACAATCACTTATATATATCCGCAACAAGAAATTACATTTCTTTATGTTGGCTTCAACACAATAATAGAATGAATGCAAACTACCGGCCCTAATCAATAAAGATTATCAATGCGCATCAACTAAGGTTAGTCACAACATAGTAGAGACCCAAAAAAATGTCCTCAAACACAAAACACCTTCAAAGATTCTTCCTTGAAGATCCACAACACGCTTCAAACACCTTATCAACCATGAACATGAAAAACATGAACACACAAGAGAAAATCTCGGATCACGAGGACAATGATCAATGAGCATGTGCAACATAGATAGAATATGATCTAGAAACATCCATGAAAACCTTAGGAAAATACACCACAACTCAGATTACTAGAATCACATTATCTTCTTCTATGAACACCATTTTTAGTAACAGAATAGCTGTCAAAACATAGAAACTTATAACTTGCTCAAATCTTCATGCGCACCTTTGAAACTTTCAAAGTAGAAACTAGATAGGCTTGAATACAAACCCTTTAATCTACAACATATCGTTATCAACATACTGAACTTTCTACCATATTGATCTTCACTACTTCACAGACAACCTGTAATATATTTTATTACAATTTTCTCAATATCCTCAACATATACAGTCTTAAAGATATTAATACTAATAGTGTTGACATCAATGAAAACCACATATCAAAAACTCAACCACAACATCTAACAAATGTTTAAATGCATTAATAGACCCATGAATTCTATATAGACCATTTTTATTTTGCTAGTTATGAAAAAATTCCAATTGAATTTATCAAAAAGTATCCTTTTTAATCATTTTTCGTATTTAGTTCTCAACCGGTCAAAGGTACCTAAGACATAATTTTTCTTGATAATGTCACTATAGAATCATCAATCATATTTTATCACATCTTGCACATAGGGAACCTCAAGCCATGCCCAATCCCCAAGGTGGGTAGATTCCATGGTGGAATGATGCAATCAAATACATAACTTACTTTCTCCAAATCTATGGCTACCAATTGGTTCTTTTCCAATGAAATTTATATGAGGCTACCATCTCAAAACTTCACTATGCCTACATTGAGATAGAAGTGCAACCTTCCCCTCATTTCCTATAGTTGTGCAATTATTATATCCACTAACAAAATTAGTTTTTTGATATGCATACAACTTGATGCAACTAATTGAAAACTCACCTTCACTATCTCAAAATTGGGGATAGAATTTTCATGGAGTTATTTCATTCCCTTCAAGGTGGAAATAATATTTTAAAGATCAATAAAATCAAAGAATGGAACCAAGTTCTCTCTAAAATTCCTATCATTAGTCAAGCTTTATTTTCCATTACTATTATATTTTCTTGATTGAATCTCCTTTCCTAGCTTGAAGACAATTTCTTCATCACTATGTGGACATTGTTGTCACTAGGATTGCTACTTTGTAGCATGCCTTATGTGTTCAATCCCTATCCCCAGATGATATAAATAAAAAATTTCTATGGTGAATGACAAGGCAAACTTATGATGGCTTACCCTATGAATTCTACAAAATACTATGGGATACAATTAGCCTTAACTCTGTATTGTTTATAATGAAGCTTATATAATTGTCTTCCCATGAGCTCTAATAAACTATGATAATATGAAATTAATACCTAAGGGTAGTATAATCTAGAATAGATTAGATATTGGCAGTTGATCACTCTCTTTGATACTTCTTATAAGATCATAGCTAGAGATCTTATGATACAAATTATTCAGCTAGAGTAAACTAGCTTTATCAAATGCCATTACATTCTTAATGATATCATTATGGTTTGGGAAGGTATTAAATGAGTTGAGCATTCTCTTTAATGACCTTTATATATCAAAATTGATTTTACCAGGGCTTAAAACCATATTCAATGGCCTTTTATTCTAGTCATGTTTCAAGCATGGGATTTGGTCTAAATATCATCCAATCAATTCAAAATATCATTGTAGATGACTTTTCTTATCTCACTATCAATGGTTGGAAAACTCCTTATTTATGGAGCTTTTCTCCATCAAAAAAGAATGTCCTTTGGCTCCAACACTCTATTGTTTAATTATTGAAGGTTTTGGCTATTTATTAGACAACATCTTCTATTAATAAATAGTAAAATTTCTTTCTCTTCCTAACTCCTCCTCCTAGCTTGTTAATAATCATTTTCATGATGATTCCTTCCTCACTCTTCTTGAGGAAACTAATTATGTCAAACATGCATTAAAATTTCTTAAGACCTTTTTTCTTGGTTCTATTTTTTGACATCTAATAGAAAAACATCAATTCTATCACTAGTATTTTGTCCCCAAATTTCCATAGATTTCATTTTATTAGCATTCCCTTTTCCCTTTTTTTTTGGTTTAAATATGATATATTGCCTAATTATTTCACCTCTTAAGTCCATTTGACTCTTGTCTACTTTATTTTCTTAGGGAATTTACATCTTATATTTAAGGTCATAATAGTAAGACACACATCTCATAATATTATGTTGTCCTATGTCTCATCATTCATTTTATGTTTAAGGTTTTTTCATTTTAATCAATCATGAAATCATGTTATATATTTGTATTATTTAACATAAAAAAATACTCCCATATTAAGTATCTCTCGTTCTTTCATTTCATCTCCTTGATCTTTGGTAGCTATCTCCATAACAAAATATTACATGGTAGTAAAACTTGTAAGTTTACTTTATGTTAATATTTTGAGAACTCTAGATTAAAGATAGTGGTTTCTCTTTAAAATTAAAGTATGTTATTCTCTTGCATCAAATGATGACCTAGATAATCAAAAAAACTTGATGCAAATACTAGATTTAGGGAATGGGGTTCCTCTAATAGAAAAATAAAAAAATTGCAACTCTAATTTTATTTTACTTAAAATGTAAAATATAATTTTATAATAGGAGAGGAGCTCAATAATTCCCTACAAACCTTCATACTAACTTGACAATTAATAAAAATTTCTTAAAAGCCCCACTATATTACAAAATATTCTTGACACATATACAACATATGGGTAGTTATTCGTTAATTCTAATACTCCCAATTAGTGAATTTTTTTAAATATTTGAATTCAATATTCTCCCAAAATTATCACATGAGGCCAACAATGCTCCTTTTAAAATCTCAAGCACCTCTTGTCCTCTAACACCCAAATGGAGGTATTTTGAGGAACATATATTTCTTTCAATAACCCTTTTAAGGTGTTTTCATGATCCCAAATTATACCTAATTTTCATTCAAATAGAACTACATTATTTGATCTTATTCAAATTTTATTTTTATTTTTTTGTAGTAACAAAATAAATCTTGACCTTATCTCTTCCTCCAATAAATTCTCATACTATGCCTTCTACTACACAAAGAGACATTGCTACTCCTACTACAAAAGTGAAATATATTCTACATTAGAAAATATCATTGATTCATATCCTACCACCATCATTGTTTCCCTAAATATAAGCCTTATTGAGGCTAGTGACATATATAGCCATTGGATGAATGCCAATAGTTTATCACAAACAAAATTTATTGATTTACCCTTGGATAAGATACAAAAGACATTTATGTGAAGATATGAATAGTGAACAAAAAATTATTATTGCCATCATCCAATGCAATGAAATAAAAATCCTTTTGTATGATAAACAACTTCAAAAAGTAAAGAAATTAAATATTTAATAATAAAAATTACAAAATTTATTCTATATAGAGCCTATTGAGTGATGATTTCACACTAAAAACAAAACCTTGCCATCTTCCTCCCATGAGAAATATAAAATTGATTTTGTTTTCATGACACCCATGCAATTCAATATGTTTTATATTCTACAAGAAACACTTATCAAGATTCTCTCATATTATTATGCAATCAAGTGCTTCACTCACACCCACTTCTACTTTGATACCATAATAGAGAAAATAGAACAACAAAACACTATAATTATATTTTATTTAACTAAGAGATTAAAATCTTATAGTAAGAGATAAGATCAACAACTCCTTGGAAAACTACTAACTTGACAACTAACTAGAATTTCTTAATAGATAAAACAAATTACAACATATAATTTGTACATCTAAAATATATAGATAGTTATTCATTAATTCTAAAATCATCTTTGTGTATTTTTAATGTGTGTACATTTAGATTATGTTGGATTAAATCTAAGCTCACCATTGGTTCTAAAATGTTCAAGAAAGTTACTTTATCCTTTCGATTTATCCATTTTGGATATTTTAGGTTGAATATACAAGTGTTTGTATTTGGGAGGCGGTTTCTAAATATAGATGGTAGACATATTTTTGAATTTTTTTGGATCAAATATGGCCCTACCATCACATCTAAAACACCTAAGAAGCTATAGATTTATTTTGAAATAATTGATTTTGGACACTTTTTCCTAAGGTCATGAAATATTTTTTAGCCCCTTCTCATATATATTGTTTGAACATACCTTACAATTGTAAAATATTATCTTTTTCATTGGCACGTTTTTAAGGTATTGGTAGAATCATACAAGTTTATTTTCCCTTTGGTAAGCATTATTGCCACTAGATTTTTAATTTGATTAATGGTTTATTTATTTGTTTGTAGATCATAAGGTATTGTGGTAGGTATTTTTAAGTACCATGTGCTTTCAAAATACATGGTGTAAGGTATGAGGGTTCCATGTTACATAGTACCAAAATCTAACCACTAGTCCTTATGTAGCATGGCCAAAGCCTTGAAACTACAAACAATGGCCTTTTTAACCTTCTATTTAGTGCAGAACTTTGTGTTGGTGAAGGCACCTTAATGAATATTTTGGGAACTAGCCCCTAAAAATAGTTTACTATACCTTGACCCATATAAAATCCAAAATTGTAAATTATTTTGAACTTTTAATAAATTTTAATCATCCATAAGGTGATTTTATGCTAAAAAAAGACTTTTTCTTAAAATTTGATGACAATTTTGCACCTAGGTGAAAATTCCAACCAAGAAGGTAAACTTGATCTCTTTGGAATCTATTAATGCTAGCATTGTGTTAGGATGACATAAATTCTATCTTCTCAAATTATTTCCCTTGCTCCACTGTATTTTTAGTTTTTGGTGCCAAAATTCAAATGCTCCATTCTAGGTCATGTTGGCTCCCTTTCTCAAGTAAATTTTTTGTGGGGTTTTGAGAGATTAAAATTAGTGTAGATGTTCTTTTTATTTTGGTATCTAAAGTTTTAAGAAAATAATAATTTGCATGGTATTGTTGCACCATTCCTATTTTTGAACCTTCTAAGGATCCATTTGAGCTCAAATAGTAACATTATTTATGTAATTTTTGAAATTGCATATTTTGTATGTATTTAAAAATAATCTAGTTTTATTCACCACTTTATATCATTAAATTTTATTTTTATTTCTTTGGAAAAATTTGGCATCTATAGTACACAAAGATCAACACCACTTCATTGATTTTATAAGTGACAAGCATAAGATCCATGAAAATATATTTTTTGGGGATCATTAATTGAGTGATTAAGAGGAGTAATCTTTGTGGTGGCTAATTAATTTTAATTATTTATTCTATGCTATTGCAATAGGGAAAACCCATATTGAACTCCTAAATCCATATAATTATGTCACATTTAAATAGTCAATGTGGAATTATCTCATTGGAAAAGGTTGTATTAGATATACAAAGGAATCTATTCCTTCACCTATTAATCACAATACAAAGGTAATGTTAAAGATCAACATTGAGAAATATTTTTGTTACATTTTATCTTTAGTGTCTTTTGATTCAATCCTTCATTTTGAATAATATAAAACACCTAAGGATTCTTGGGAGACTCTTAAAATTTATAAATTAAAAGTGACAAGATTGGTGTTATGATATTAGTAATGATTTGATGAATATTGATCCTAATAATTTTAATCACATCGAAGACCATATCTCCAAGATTAAGAAGCTAATAAAAAAGCTAAGGTATTGTACAATTGATAAAGAGGATTTACAACTGATTCTTAATATGTTGAGTTGACATCTGGTTATTTTTAAAATCTTATAATTCAAGAGGTATAAAAATAATTCAAATGGGTCTCATCAATTCTTCTATACCATAATCATGGGTAGCTAGTGAGCCCAAGGTACAAAACTAATCAAGGAATTTTGAAAGGAAACAAAGAAAGAAAAAGAGTAAGACATAGAAATATAGAGAATGAATAGATTTTAAATCTTCTTCCTCAAAATGAGAATCTTTTAGGAAGTAGAAACATAAATGAGCATATTGCAAAAAACTAGGGCATGGAGAATATCTGTGTTATTCAAAACACATTGATTAGTTGAAGTGCCTTCTAATGAATAATTAAATAAAATTTCCTTTCATAATTCAAGAGGATCCTCTTCTTCGTCTTGTTCTTTTGTAGTGTCATAAAATTGTAGCCATGGCAATTTCACACTTGCACATCTAGGCCACTGCATTTATGGTTCAAACTCACTATATAAATGAAAAACCTATGAGTCAAAATTCCATGATCCAAAATTCATAGAGGACAACGATGAAGAGTTAACAATCTAGATACCTCATTCTTACAAAGTTTTGAGTAGGATGATTACGTGACACATACACATCCTCAAACTTTTTGAGATTCAAGTGAGATATTTCATGTCTGTTTCCTATGACATGTGTCATTGTAGCAAGAATGTGAATGTAATGAATCATCCTGCCCATGAAACCTCACAAAACTCCTCTTTTCACTCTCATTCTCATTCATTCGATCTCTCATTCTTTCTCATTCTCTCTAACAAATCTCTGCTAGATTTCTATCACAACAAAAATCAAGGCTCTCTTGCATACAAGAACGTCACATCTATCAAGCCAACAAGGGATCCGTGGGCTATTGGTAATGCTCCCTTGTCTATTTGTCTCATCTACTTTATTCGTGATAGGGGTTCTCCTCCATAATAGGGTTTGTTTATATCACACGTCTTTACATTTCATGTATTTTTTTCTATCTCTATCTATTTGGTTGTTCATGGAGGAAGAAACACCAAAATGGGGGTTTGACTGAGGCAAGCCCCAAAATAGCTTCAAAATATTTTCCTCTTTCTTTTATGTGCAAATGTATGAAATTGAAGAGCTGAACGTTGTAGGTTTAAGGATTTTATCCTCTATCTTGATAGGGACAACAATGTGAGGCATAGAAATCCCTGTGGCATGTTATCATTCATGGATGAGGCTTAACCCTCCTGGGGACATAATATGACAGTTTTGAAGTTTCTATTTCTATAAAATCTAGGTTGTAACTTTATTATTGTTTTCTATTATTTAGAAATCTTATGATTTATGTCTTTGATAGTTTAGCTTTCATTTGATTAATTTGCAAAAATATTCCAAGTGTTTTCTACCTTTTCACCTAAGCATATTATTTGATTATTTTTGACTTGCATAGTAGATAAATTATTGTAGTTGGAAAGGTAGATGAATAGTCCTAGTTGAACACCTTCTCACATTTGACTCATAATCATTATTTAGTTGATATTCATATGTAGGCATCTAGTGTGAATATCTTGAGGGGATATTTAATATGATCATATAAATGTTGGTGTCATTTCATGAACTAGGGTTCTAGAGACATAGGCTAATATTTTATAACCTATGTTACTATTTCTTCTTTATAATGTAGTGATCCTTTGGATGGGAATTTTGGTGATTCAATTATGTAGGATCATATACAATATCTTATAAGGATATATTTTTTAGATGAGTACTTGATAGATATTTTAGGTTTATTTGTGAGTCCCTTCTCGTATATTTGGAGGATACTGTACAAGATATTTATCTTCTTTTTGGTGTTATCTCATTGGAGTTGCATCACCTTCTTCATAAAATATTAGGGTGCATTCAAACCCCCTTATTATTTATCCACTTAGTAATATGAAATAGTTTGAGAATGGATTGGAGATCCTTAAGTAGCATTTATAGGAGGCATCCTTATCTTTGTATCTTGATGTACATTCATTTCCACTAGTTTCTAGATTCTTTCATTCATTAGTTAGTCTCTAGATTTGTAATTTTATTGTGGAACCATTTGGCACCAACATGGGGCACTTAAGGGGAGTTTAGAGACATGGTATATTTTTTATTTAATTCCCTCATATTCCTTTTGGGAATGGGATGAAATCCTACATAAATCATATTTGGTATTTTTCTTTCCTATGAGAAGGAATATTTTTTGGCATAATTGGATCTTCTTTATCATCCTTTTTTGAGAATCCACCATTAAACATGGAGATTATACATTGAGGGGTGGTTCTATGGCCTCTCTTCCACTTATTATAGGGATAATTGTTTGCACATGGGGTTTTATCTTTCTCATACTTTAGAGTTTTTTTTCTTCTCATTTGAAGAAGATTTTATTTTTATAGGTTTTTCTGTTTTTCTCCATTTGTGAGACATTGATTTTCACATGGTTTCCTCATTAGGCCTTGTATGTAAGACCCATCATTACATATTTACACATTCTCTCTAAGTATCATATAAGGGGCATATTGGTGTGAACATGGTATATTACCTAAATGGTTTACCCTTTAGATCCTTTTTGTACTTGTCTGCTTAAATTTACACAGGGCATTCTCAAAGCATTTAATATTATGTCTCAAGTCATAAGGTTAAGACATACATCACAATATTATTTTTTCCTATGTCTCATATTTGTATATATACATATGGGTTTTTAATTGTAATCAATCATGAAATTATCACATATTTGTACCCTCTGATAGAATAGAATTTTCTCTAGAGTTGGGTGTCTCTTGTGCTTTTATTAAATCCATTTTCTCTTGAGTGGCTATCTCCATAGCTAAATAATATATTTTCTATAGAATTCTATACCACCTCTTAAACCTTTCAATCTTCCTTTGTTGCCTTGTGGAAAAAAAATATATCTCATTAAAAAGAAGCCTCATTACTCGGTTGCCAATCTTTTTCCTTACCAAGAAATTAAAAATTTGAGTCTCCTTACATCTTTCAATCTTCCTTTATTACCTTGTGGCACATAGGTCTTTCATGCATTGAAAAAAGTATTCATTACTTGAGTGCTAAACCTTTTCCCCTTCCTAATAAATTCTAAATTTACTAGAAAGTTCTTACTACTACCCATATCTAATACTCATCATATTGGAACCCTTATAAATCATCTTACTAGAATATAAAGTGGATCCTCACTTGTATTTTCTCTAGTCCTTGATAGAGCACACCAAAGGCTTTCACTAAGTTTCTTAGGAATTCTATTTTTTTCCCACGAGACTTCAAGGGTGTTGGTATTATTAATACTTGAAGACATAGGTTATTTTTGTATTCCAACTTGATTATTCATGTCTTAAAGGGCTAGGAAGCCTAGAAAATTATTCTTTGGCCTTGTATTGATTCTAGTACTCTGTCTAGCTATAGTGCTTGGTATGGCCTATGATTTCACACCATCCTCATCATGAAGGAACCAAAACAAATTCAAGGAACTTATGTTACCAGAATTATTTTGAATACTAATGAAGCTATCAAGTTATGACTCATTTGGAATGGGAAGGGCTTTAGAATTGGAATCTCCATCAACTATCATTCTTCATGGTGGTCTCTTATTACCACATTCTAGGATTGACCACTTTCTAGAGTTCCTTGGGTGCATTCCTTACAAATTTATAAATGTAGGGTGTGCACTATTTTTAGTCTTTTTTAGAAATACCAAGACCTAGCTCTCTTGGCTAGATTTTACATATAATTTCAAGATTGGTACTCAGGATATGTCATCTTATCAAATTAAATTTGATTTATTTCCCCTTAAAATGACCCACAATATGAGAATCCACTATACAAAGCCATGGTGGAAGGACTAGAAGTGGTTTCTAGATACTCTTTTTAATAGTTATAAAAGTTACAAAGGATATACATGGCTTTCTCCTCACTTGCTAATAGTTTTCCAGGCTTAATGCAAGGTAGAATCTTCAATCTTCTTCCTCCGTTTGGAGAAACATGTTTCAAATAATTTGAATCCCTCTAGTTGAGCCCAAACTAACTCATTTTACTTGGGCACTTCTCTATTAGGGTTTCTCAATGGGTTCTTAGACAACTCACTTGGGTGTGGAAAATTTGCATTGTCCTTTCTATGTCCAATTGAAAACCATCAATCATTTCTTCTAGTTTCATTCTCAAGCCCAAGCTACTTAGCATTAGATTTATGAGTTAATAATTTATTATACCTTGAGTCTTTTTCATGGTATATGATACTTTTGTGTGACTACCCTAGGATTCAAGATAAATATACCTAGATATGACATGCTTTTAGAGTATAAATATTATTTTCAATTTGTAGCATTATAAATGTTTCTTTCTTCATTGATTCATCTATGGATAAATAGTTTTCAATGATTGCTAAAGCCAATATTTATTCTAATGTTATACTACAGATAGAATTCGAAGACAACAAGGTTTCCCTAGAGATTGCTTATTTGTAAACTTTAATTGAACATTAGGCTAATGTGCTCTCGATGGTTTCTCATGTGCCTCCTTCTCTTGCAAATAGAGATGCTTCTTTGCCATGTGGTGTGCCTCTCTACTATGTGTGTGTCAATGAGCTTGCAATCACAATTCTAGATGAAGCCACCATAGTTCCCAATGCTCTCTACATCCTCACAACCATGGGACAACTCTTCCACCATGTGGGCATTCCTTTGTGTCTTAGCATAGTCATTCTAGTTGGTTGGATAGTGGAAAATTTCCCACTTGGACATTGTTATCTCACCTATGCCTGCTACTTTCTAGCAACTTGAAGATAAACATTAGGATGGCACCTTCATGGCTCGGGAGCCCATTCTAGATGGCTAGGATCTCCCCAATGTTTGGGGTCACCCAACTAATCATGATTCCCCTCTGTTGACTAATATAATCATGGTGGTTTAACCGCTGGAATTCTTTTATTTTTACCTTTTTAGATTCCACATATAGACTTGCTGATGTGTGATTCCATTCCATGTGTATTATATTTATTTAAAAATATAGCCCTATTCATCACTAAATAAAATAGGTTCTACTTTTCTTTCAATAACCGTCATATGTTGCAGCCGTTAGAGGAGAAGAAACCATGTAATAGAAAAGAAGAATTACCCATAATATAAGGCATAAAATCTACGGGAGACGAGGTAAACGATAAAAACTAGCGGAAGTAGGAAACAACATATTTGATAAATAACAGATCAAAACTACTAACATTCGTTTTGCGGGTGCCAAAGGCTTGCAATTAATCAGGGGCAATTGTCCATCTTAACCTAGATCGGGGTTTTTGATCCTGCAGAGTCTTTTCGGACAAGACAGGATCTTAAAATTGAAGCAGATAAAAAGCTAGCTAGTTGTGGTTATGCTTTGCAATGCAAAACCATATTAAAGAAACAATATAACTATTCAAATTATTGCTATTACTCTCTGTCTAAATAGAGAATGAAACTCATCATCAACAGGTAATGTTAGTCAGTAATCTTTGTTTATCTAAACCAAACTGTGTGGTAATTTTATCTTTATAATTCAAATTTACATTGAAGAAGAAGAAGAATTCCCACCTTATAAATCCAATCAACATGCATAACAAAGAAAATATGAGAGTGCTGTTCTTTTGGATTTAATTGTGTACAGTTTATTTGTATCAATGATTTGGGATCACATTCTGTGATCTATTATAAACAAAAATTGTATGAATCTATTATAAACAAAAATTGTATGAACAAAATCCAGAAAAACAACATTCTTATCATAATGAAATGTGGAAATCTTATGTCTCTAACAGAAAATATAATATGACGAGGAAAACATTGAGAATTCATATAGAAAATGAAAATTCGCTTAATAAAAATATTATTCATTGTTGCTATTAATGCAGGAAAATCAAGTTAGATCCAACTTTAACAACGAAGTCCCTGAATTGAAGAATAAGCTGCAGTTCCTGACAATAAATAATGCCATTTTGGAATCTCTGTCCTTTGTAGATGAACAAGCATCTATTCTGCCCCAGACATGCTCCAACAAGAATTTATTTTCTTTGGGTCTCTTGTATAATTATTGTAACAGAAAATATCAAACTGTGGGTTGCCTATTATTGGCAGAAATGACAAGAAATTGCAGAACATCTACCTGTGTTGTAAGAGAAACGATGTAATCGGCTGTTTCTCTAAGCAAGCAGGAGGTGTCCATTGATTTCCCACCCGGCACCAGGCTTTTCAGATGCTTTGTGTGCTTTTTAACTTGCCTTGCACGCGATGAGGTCGCAGAGCCCGTTCTCTTAGAACACAACAGTCTGTATAATGATATAATGTGCTTCTTTCTAAATCCATTCGAACTCATGTGTTGGTGCAGATGGACTCGCTTCAAACGAGAATGGCACCTGACCCTCCGAGCAATTAAGGATTGGAACTTTGTGTGGCCCACAATTTTTCTGAGTGCAACCCTGTTCTTCTTTTCGCCAGAGATTCTATTGAGAAGGGCGCGGCTCCAAGCCGCGCGGCTGACAGTGAGAGCAAGGGATACATCCGCTGCCAGCTTAACATTGCGAGCTGAGGCTGCAATTTGTTCTTCATTGCCTGCATTGCTGGTGGTAGGTTTCTTGAGGGCATTCAGAGCCCCAACAAGGCGATTCAGATATAGCTTTCTTCCAGTCGAATTCATGATGATGAAATATAAAAATTCTTGCTGATCAGAGAGAATAATAAGCTTGGCCTAAAGGCGTAGCGTTACAGTGGAGAATCTAATCAAACAGGCGTGCAGAGCAAGTCAAGGAGATCTGGCGTACCAGAGAAAACACATCGGCCCACAGAATGAATGCATGTGCAGCAGACTGCTACAATTTTTCATACCAAGACTGCAAGAGTGAATCTAACACGATTTCAACAGCAAATTAAACCATTTTGAAAAAAAAGAAAACGGTTGAAAGCACATGCATGATGCTCCCATCACCCATCACTTTCTTTCAATCACTGGAGAAACTTCGTCCCTGCCACCCAAAGCAACAATCGTTTACCATTTCGTTTACGGATATTATCAAGAATAGATTGTTGATTTTACGTTTCCTCAATTCTTCTCATTTAAAATCAGCTTTTCAAAGGAAATATTTGTTTTATTCTGACTATGAAATCGCGAGACTTTGTTTGTGATTACTTCCAAGAGGAAGTTGACCCACCGCCAACCCACCATAGCCGAACTTATTGCCGTCCTGAGCACGCTACTTTCTCTGTACATTTCAACGCACTCGTAATCAAGCATTGATGCGTAACAACCCCAGCAAAATTATTGATTACTATGTTATTTTCTCGAACTTTTCTTTAGTAAAAGAATTTAATGCTAAAGATACTTGAAATATATCCATCTAAAAAGATATGGTGTTCTTCTTATGTTTAGATAGATGTTTTCAAAAAACAATTATCCTAGACTCAAAAAAATTATATAATAATTTTAATAAATTATATATTATTTTATTTTTTAAACTATACATTTTTTTATTTTTTTAAAATCATTTGATTTTTTTAATAATTTAAAAAAAAAAAAAAAAATTATTAAATTTATTTTAATAAGTAATAACAATTTATTTTTATTTTATTTTTAAATTTGAGTCATACATTTATATTTATATTTATTATTAAATACAAATAGTTTTTGATTGAGGAAAAAACGGGTTCTACAGGGATCCGAAACCACAAACTTTACAGACTAGAAAAAGATAGAACTTTAGAGAACCTAGGAACAAGATGACTGCACGCTAGAGAGCAACAGGGAAAAACATCAGCCACCAGCAAAAACCAAGCAAAATGACAGCAAAAAATCAACAATAACAAAAAACACAGGGTAAGTGCACCAATCTGTGACACAATTTAAGTGCCAAATTGAAAAAAGATCAAAAAACTCTGAAATAAGGCCTTTGGCGCACGCCAAATGACTAAAAAGAAATTTGACATGCGCCAAATGTCTTTTTAGACATAAAATGCAAAAGTTGGGTTTGGAACCCTCATTTTGTCTTCAACCTGTGGCTTGAGAAGGAAGATTCCAGGTCTGCAACTCACATTTGCCAAATCTCTTCCATTCTTTGCATCCTTAGCTTGTCATTTTTCACGAGGATGCCACCAACACGTCGAAGAGGTTGAAAATTGCAAAGAGGTGTATTTTTATTCTATTTATTTCAAATTTGATTTGGAATGCAACTTTAAATAGATTTTTATAAGAAAAATTTATTCTAATTCTTAAGGAATGAATCTCCACCTCAAAATATTGAGAATTCACAATCACCCCCTCATCAAGAGCCTCCTATACAAGAACAACCCGAAACCCCTCCATCAATTCATAGGCATCCTCAAGGAACACAAGAAAATATTTAAAATCAAATTTAAAACAATAAAAGAGACATTCAACAATTAATTGCAAGATTAACCGAGCATGCCGAAACCCACCCTTATAGGAGAGGGATTGCTGAATCATTGAAGTCAATTTTAGCTCATGTAGGAGAAATGAGTGAGCAAATGAATTTTTGGTCAACTAAGAGAGATGAGATGAGGCAATTTTATGCTAATGGTTTGTCATATGCAGATGTCAAAAAACTAAAAATTAGCAAAGTCGAGTTGTGTGCCCTATTTAAAGAACCAAAAACAATGAATCTTTGTCTCATGCATGCAGGAGGTTCCCCATCCATTGGTGCCACCATGATTTAATTAGAAACAAATTTTGGGAGCGGTGGTGGATGGTATTTGACCAACCTCCATGCAATAATAATGAGGTGCTGCAATACTTTTTGAGGAAACTCTATTGCGAGTTTGTCCTCAATAAAATGCCAAACTATTTTGACATCTTAGACTTTTAGGGTAGAGGTGGGGGCTCCACACACGATAGACCTGTTGCATGACGTAATCCATAGTTGTCACCAATAGCCTTGGGTAGACCCATGGTGGAACATGTCATTGTTCCTTCTATTGTTAAGGACAGTGTAGAGGTGGACACGATGAAGTCGATTGGCTCACTCACTCGGACCATTTTACAGTGTGTGAGTCCTTTAGTAGAGTCTGGTGTGGAGGAGACATGTAGGCCCCGAGTTCCACCCCACCATTGTGGCACTTGTGGTGTTGTTTGCATGTACGATTATCAAGGTGCTTGTGATACAGCTACATAGCTTACGTCAGTTGCAGAGGCGATGGCTTTCACATATGATATTCTGAATGATACATTCAACATTGAAACTCAGGTGAAATTTAGCAAGTTATTTTAATGTTGTTTATTAAAATATATTTTGAAATATAAGAATAACTAAATTAGTAGAATTTTGATATGATGAAATTTCAGGGTCGCACTATTCATGAGGGATGATCTATTCCTACAGACCCTTATACATTCTCGACGATGAGTCCACAGGTATGCAACTAGTATTAAAGATATTATTATTGCATTTGAATAGTTGAATGTTATATTTGAATGTTTGTCTCATAACATGCTTCGGATTTCAAACAGTTTCCTGGTGCACCTTCTTCCTCCACACCTAACGATTCATATCCTCAAACAACGTACACTCAGGTAGCCTTTATTCATTAATAGGGTTGTAAATCTATGTTAGCTAGTTTTCATAATTTTGCGTATATACAAATCTAAAAAATTGATGAGAAACAAAAACATTGCATTCAAGTATTCCTTGATCGTGTCACATTATGTTCTCCTATATCAACATGATACCTAAGATATTGTTTCATTTGTAGCTATTGACAAGAGATAGCCCTGGTGATGTTGGTGGTATGATGGACCATGGAGTTGTTGCAGCAATAGCTAGTTATGATCCATTGAGAGAGGTATGGAATAGATTAGTTGATTTGACATTATATTTGCTCTTTTATGATCAGTTATAGAAAATTTTCACGATAATTTTATGTAGTTTAATTTCTATCTTCATGGTTGCTACAGGTGGTTGTCACTCCAGATCGTGGACATGGTGATGCTTTAAATGTGCATGATGACTATATGTATGTGGTAAGTGATTATATTTTGTTATATGCCATTCCATAATTCAATTTCTATGTTTTAACATCTTTACTTTTAATTGTATCAGTTGAAGATCTAGAGTGAAGAGAGGAGGAGCAACAGGCATGTTTGAAAGAGAAGACAAGCAACAGTCACTCCATCCGGCTCAATTTCGAAGGCAGCACAAGATCTATTTCCTTTCCCTAGAGGGAAATGACTATGTATTAGTGTATCTTGTTGTATGCCTATGTGGCATTTTGGAACATATGTTTTGTACTATTGATATATATATATGTGATATTTTATGTCCAAATGGCTCCTTTGTACTAAGCCTATATGGCTTATTTGGATATATTTATATACTTTTATCAATATATATCATTGTATAGCCTTTCGGATTTTTGATTAAAGAAACTCTTATTTTGCTACTACCATTCTTGAATGATGTTATCATGCGTATTGTGTAAGTTGTATGCTTGAATGTTGTAGGCATGGATTTTGTTTACATCTAATGCTTAATTAATTACTGTCGAATGCTCAATAAACCCCATCTAAAGTGTATTGTATAAATAATCTCCATTCGTGTGGTTTGTATCCTTTAGAATGCTTCAATTACTTGTGCCTCACTGATGCAGAGGCAAGGAGGCTCAAACCCAATTAGGCTGACAACCTACCTTCAAGGGGCTCCTAACAAGATTAATACAACCTCAAAGCCCCATCAAACCAAACTCTTCATTCAACACCTTACCCAAAAATCCACCCTTGTAGCACTCTGATGTAGAGCCAAGGTGGAGAAGACTCACAACAATGGAAATGTCAATTCTCAATCAAGAACTCTTCTTCATAATGATTCAGCCTAATAGACATCAACCCACCCTCAAGGGTCTCAACTCCTCAACCTTGCAAATGAACAACAAGACTCCACAAAGGCCCTACAAAGACCATCAAAATTCATACAATGACAATTGAATCAATTGAGAACAATCCCTACATCAGATTCATCAAGGTTTCCAAAACTCACATTTGTGACTGGTTATTCTTGTAGTACTCAAAACTCAATTTTAGCTAGATTTCTCCCAACCTTTCCAAAACACTAGACAATTACAAGATGTATTGAGATACCCTTTTCAAGGCTACACAACATACCAAAGAATCACTTGTCACTCTTTTGGACTGACATAGACTTGTAGCACACCTACTTCAATTTTCGCTACACAATTAGCCCTTTTTTTCCAAAGGGACCACCCTTCCAGCTTTAGGTATCTATCCAAACACCTTGGAAAGTATTAGGTAATGGTTCCAAACCTCATATTTTTTCATTAGTTTGTGTCTATAGAGCCTCCAACTCACAAAACCCAAGAAACCCTCCTAAACCTTCAAAAAATCAAGGGTTTTAAATAAACATACAACTCCATACCTCTCTCAACACTTCCAAAGCCCCAAAAACCTCAAAATACTTCTACACACACTCATCAAACCCTCACATAACCCTTACAGGCATTAATTCTTAAAAACCTCTCTTTGGTTCCTCACTTCCATGTTGGAAAACCCCTGTTTAGTCTTAGAACAGTCACAAAAATGCCACATAATTATGACTCCTTATTAAAAAATGAGTTGAAAAACTTATTATAACATGTTGTCAATCAATCCACTGAGATACAATAGCAAACAATAGGAGGATTGCTTGTTACATCACAAATTTCCCCTCAAACCCTTGATTCAGCAATACTGGGATAGTCACTATTTGTGTTGGTTCTCTCTACAAACAAAGAGTTAAGACACCAAATAAAAAATAAATGAATTAGAAAACATATAGAAACATCCTCTAAAATTATTAGACCATGAAGAACCTGTATGTTCCTGTACAACACTCAAAAAGATCAAGAAAACAATATTTTTCTAGAAAATTGCTCAAAACTGTGGTGTTTATTGTGTAAAATTGTTACAAAAATTCTTCCACTCTCTCATTCGAGCCTTGGTAAGGATTTTTAAAGCATTTTACAACAATAATCTTCTCTTCAACGCCCATAACCAACCTTGGGATTAGCTGGTCCCTTACTTACATTTGTTTGTGTTAAAGTTGTTTTGTCAGCATTTTACAACTTATATGATTTCTAATTGACTTCTAAGACACAAAACACCCTTTATTTGCATTATGCCTGATCTCTCAAAGCTTATTAGAAAAAATAAACCTAAAGACACTAACATTTCCCTTTTGATGTGTTCAAATAAAAAAAATTGATGATGTGGTGTAGGTGCTCATGCACCAAACTCAAAACCCGGTCCAAGCCTAATTTCTCTCAACCTTTCCAAAACACCTGACCGTTTAAAGGTGGATTAAGATACCCTTTTCAGGGTTACACAACATATGCCAAAACCAATAGTAACTCTTTTAGACCAACATGAACTTTCAATACACCGCCCTTGCTCTAGGCTTCACAATTAGGCCTAATTTCCAAAGGAACCCCTCACAAAATCACCTCCAAACCAAGGAAAGTTGAAATAATCTTAGGGATGCTCACCAAACTTAGGATTCTCCCATTTTAAGAGCCCCAAGAACTTGTTCTATTCCTCTACTCACAAACTGTCCTAAACCTTCACAAAAACAAGGGTTTTAAAGAAACTCATAACTCCAGACCTCCCCCAATCCTTCCAAAGGTCCAAAAACCCCACAATACCTCTGCCCTAACTTAAAAGACACTCACAATCCCATTTCTTTCCACATTTCTCAGATTCAGTACTTGAGTTCCTTAATTTCATGGTGGAAACACCCCTGAACAACATTAGAACTTCACACCCCACTGAGATTAATCATTCTCTCAGCCTCCAAAGTATTCACACACCAAAATAATCATGGTACAGGCCAATCCACTGAGCAACAGGGTCAGAATAGTAGGTGGATTGGCTAATGTGTCATGGTGTTGCCCTCAAAACCCCTAACACAGAAAATAGAGTAGTAACAAAGTTTGTTGATCCCACACACACCAACGATGGATTTAAACCTTTAGAATAGATGCAAAGAGAGTAAAGAAATATGCAATCAAGTATCCAAAGCCTCAATTCATGATAGACTTGTATGGGCCTGTGCAAGGCAAAGAAAATTCAGGAAAACAAAGAAAACCAGTGATCAACATTTTCAAGTATATTTTCTTATTAGAAACTAAACAAAATTAACCCTCAACTCGGGGTATTACAACAATATATCTTGATACCACCTTCCAACTACCCCTTGAGCCGATCAACCACCATAACCACCCTTTGTTAGACTTATAAGATGGCAATTTGCCAATTTTGCTCTTAATTACCATTCATTCACAACTTGATTTTGCAAATACCACCTAACTGACCTATTAAGCCTTTTAAATACAATTGCATGGTATTTCCATAGCATATAGAAATATAGAGAGAAAATAAAATAAATATTTTAACGAATGAATTGTAAAAAATGGATTTTTGTAGTTTATATTCATGTCGTTGATTACATTGCATTGCACATCTTTCAAAGTCAAAGCATTACTTCACTTTGCATAACTAATAAGTAGATGCTGATAGATGCCAAAAATTTAATTACAATATAGTTTGAACAAAGTCAATCTAAGCAGTTATACAATGTCTTCACATTGCATAAGTAATAACTAGGAGCAGCTGCCAATTGCATTTTATTATCATGGCATTCTATGAGACCAAATTTCTTTGAGATATTTTTTCAAATAGTTCCCTGCCTTGTCTATGTTACCACATTTTTCATACATCTCTACCAAAGCATCTTCTCAAATAGTTCACTGCCTTGTTGCTATGGCTAAAAGCCTAAAACAAGTGATTTTGAACAAGCTATGGATGCTTCGAAAAAATATATCAAAAGCATAATAATAAGAAATAGCATAGACAAGGTAGTGAACTGTTTGAAAAAATGCATCAAAAAAATTGCTTTGAAATGATAAATTTAGTTGTTCTTTCACTCTTCTTTAACAATGTATATCTGCTCCTTTTTATAACAAGAGATAAAAAAACGTAAAATATTGTATAACAAGAGATAAAAACTATTTTTTTGAAATCGAAAGGAATTTCCATAGCATAGAGATATAGAGAGCAAATAAAATAAAGAGTTTAACTAATGAAATGTAGAAAATAGATTTTTGTAGTTTATATTCATGCATTGCACATCTTTCAAACTCAAAGCATCACTTCACATTGCATAACGAATAACTAGATGCTGATAGATGACAAAATTTCAATTACAATATAGCTTTTTACAAAGTCAACCTAAGCAGTTATGCAATTACTTCACATTGCATAACTAATAACTAGTAGCAGCTGCCAATTGCTTTAGCTTGTCATGGCATTCCATGAGACCACATTTCTTTGAGGCATTTTTTCAAATAGTTCATTCCCTTGTCTATGCTACGACATTTTTCATATATGTCTACCAAAAAATGTTATCAAATAGTTCATTGCCTTCTTGCTATGGCTAAAAGCCTAAAATAGATGCTTTCGAACAAGCTATGGATGCTTGGAAAAAATCTATCAAAGCATAAGAGTAAGCAATAGCATAGTCAAGCCATTGAACTTTTTGAAAAAATACCTCAAAGAAAAGTGGTCTCATGGTGATGGAATGCCATGACAAGCCATAGACAAGGCAGTGAATTATTTGAAAATATGCCTCAAATAAATGTGGTCTCATGGTGATGGAACGCCATGATGAATTCCTATGATGATGGACTGTCATGGCATTCCATCACCATGAGAACACATTTCTTTGAGGCATCTTTTCAAACAGTTTGTTGCCTTGTCTATGGTATGACATTTTTCATACATATCTACTAGAGAATTGTAAAAGTTGAGAAAATACAGCACCACAAACCCCGAATATCACCTGCATGCAAATAACCTATCACAAAAGAAGAGATGGAGACAAATAAGCAAGGGTTCTCTGAAAACTGAAAATGTATATATCAGAGAGAATGAGAGAATGAATTGATATGAAATACAATGGGATCAATCCTTTATAAAAAGGAGACCATGCAAACCCTAATAAAACCCTAATAGGAAAAACCCTAATAGAAGCCCTAATAGGATAACATTTAATAATCAATATAATTATTAAATGTCACTTTATGCAAAGTAACGTGAAATCTTAAGAAGGGAATAAAGGTAACTTAATCAACATAATTAAGTTAAGACCTTTACTCTAACACCCCCCCTTAAGATGAGCAATAGTGCAGCTACAAACAAATGTAGAAAAGCAAAGGTAACTACAATGCAAGAAGGAAAACATGGGTCTCGACAACTAGGCCAGATTAGGTACCCAAATACAACCAAATCTTTGTAAAATGGAGAAATAGAGAAAACCTCATGGGAAAAAGCTCTACTCCAAAAAGAGAAGAAGAAAGCCAAGAAGAGACATCACTGAAGCAGAAGAAGCTGCAAACAACTGTCGAAAGATGATTGCTATGGTACTGAAGAACCTCCGCTGAAGATAGGATGATCAGGAACAAGAAGACAACAATCTGCATAAGTGCCCATACGACACTACTCGAATCAGATGGCAAACAAAGGCAAACACCTGGAACGAAGATACAGATGGCACAAGAACCAATAGTCTGAAACACTGATCAACTAAGAATGGAAGATTCCTTCCAAGGCGAAACCAAGGAAGCATTAGCACGAACAGTATAATACCCCCCCATAATAGTGAAATGGGAGCCTGATAGATCAACTGAAATGGTGTGCAACACCTTGTAGTGCATGAAGAAGATACAACATCTGAAAGTGCACAAGAAAGCACCTGCAACTGAAAAAGTGGTGTACAAAACAAAGCACACATGCATGAGGCTGGAATCATATGATCCACTGTCGTCGTGGAGGGACACTCACCGGACAAAGATGTGATGGCAAAACAAAGGAAAACTACACAACCCCTCATGGTATGGATTCAATGTCGTCGTAGAGGGATACTCATTGGACAAAGATGTGACGGCAAAACAAAGGAAAACTACACAACCCCTCATGGCAATTTATAATATCAGTGCGAGTACAAAATATGGCACAACCTTATGTGCAAAATCTCCAAAAGATGCATGTACAATAGTGTGGCACTTTATCTCAGTGCGTTTACATAAAAGATTGCTTACAAATGATGCTCAAAATGTCCTCAAAGGATAAAATGCTAGAAATACATGAAGAACAGCCAAAAACGAAGCATCCCATGCAAACAAAATGTTTCCAAGAGCAAATGTGTCCAGGTAATCCACCAGAGTGTGAAAACACAAATAACTGAATAAAAGATACCTAGAGTGAAATCTGGAAAAATGGCATAGATGAAACTGAAGAGCTCTGAAATACGGTTCCAATGCCGCTGAGATTGCGAAAAATGGAGAAACTGATCAAAAGTTAGGAGCTTGAGACTGAAAAATAGCCCCTTTGTCTTCAACTGGCTGTAGAATACACCAATGGAAAAAAAAAGTGATAAGACCAACACCACTGGAAAGATGAGAAAACCAGCTTTCCGACGATATCTTGTTTGCTAAAAAACAATATCGTATGCCCAAGTTACGGCCTTCGGAATAAATCAGCTCCAAAGAGGGAAAAAACC
>CM021100.1:139700337-139726977 GCA_007115665.2 Sequoiadendron giganteum | reverse complement strand
TTTTGTCCCACATTGCTTATTTTCACTATCTCTTCCAAGATTTGAATCTATAAATTGGGGACTCTTCTCCTCAATCTTCATCCACAACTCATATGCAAAGTTACTCTCTTCAAGTGAGAACTGATTTTGCTATCTTCATCCATACATTCCTATCATTTTCACATTTGCACCAAGGTTATGCTCAAATCTCTTTGGAGATTTGACAATTTCTTCATCAATCCACATTGCAACCATAGGAATTGGGAAAGGTCCAATTGCAACATATCATTGGCACCAATTCCCCCATAAGATCTTTAACTTATTTGCTTAACTAGGATTTAATTCAAGTTTCTTGCTTCATGTTCTTCATTTTCCTAATTTTAGCTTAATAAGTGGATTTCATGGGCAATCCTTCAAATATTTACATGAATTTTGATCTAACACTAACAATGTTTGACTTCTTGGTGCATTTTTAGGTTTAGGGGTTCACATTTTGGCACTAGAAGGAGGGCAGCATCACATTTGACACGTTTTTCTTTCAAAATTCTGTGTTTTTTTATGTTTTTTGTTCATATACAGGAAACTACACCACGGACCAGAAACGCGGTGTTGTATTGCACCACGGACTCATATGTGGCACTGTATTGCACCACACCTCCCAAAGCCTGCGACACCATATAGCATCGCAACTGCTTCCCACACATCAAATTTGAAATTTTTTCGAAAATCGCCGCTTCCAAACTCCACCGCATGTAAAACTCTGCCGCACCCACGGTCTCTGTTTCTGTAGAGCACTGCATACAGTTGATTGCGTGGTGCTGTATAGCACCGCCTATTTATTTTAAGCAGAACCGCACCTATTAAGAAGCACCGCACTTGCTAAACTCTATCGCGGGATCAGTCTGGTTTTTACAATTTGAATAATTTTTTTTTAATATTAATTTGATTTGTTGTATTTCTTTTCTTTTACTCTTTGTTTTTCTATTATTTTGCAGGATGGAGGCAAAAGGAGAAGTTCACCATGATGTTATCTTCAAAAACCCAAATTTTTTTTAAACACTAAAAGTGTTCTTTAACACTTCTTTAGAAAATTTGTTAAAATCTTTGGCCTTAGGAAAAATAATTTCACTTTGGGCTTTAAAAAACATTCAAATTTTCTTTTATATCATGTTCATTTTGTGCAAAGTGTTCCTAAACACTTAAGTGTTCTTCAACACTTCTTGAGAAAATTTGTTAAAAATCTTTGACCTTAGAATACTAAATTTTCATTGGGATTTAAAAAGAACAAACAAACTTTGTTTTTTAAAGTTGCGAAGGGGCTAAAAAGAATTTTTAGACATTTACTAGATTTTGATTTGGACTTAAAATTGAACAAGGCAAACTTCACATTTCAATCGGTGCTTCTAAAACGAACTCATCATTGCTTTGAAGGTTAAAATGAACAAGTGTCTTTTATGTTTTGCAAACTTTCTAACAAATTAACATCATTAAAATGTGTATGCACTTCTCTCGTGCTTTATAGCGATCTTGAGAATCAAAAGCATTTTAGTGATATTAACTTGTCAAAAAGATTGCCTCCACATTTTGATTTGGGCACTTAAAATTGAACAAAACATGCGAGTGTGAGCATGATATATTGAGGAGGTTCTCCCCTTTGTTTTTCAACAAGGGTTGTGTGAACGACGGGATATGTTAGCTCGCTTTTGTTTATCTTAGAGGGCCTGCCTTGTGGGAAAAAGTAATCACCCAAGGGAACGACCCAACCGGGAACACGCTAAAGCCAAGCGACTTCCACCCAGGATATAAGTGTGGATATTGGAACAAAGGCCAATATCACAAGGATTATTCTGACGAGATGGACAACAATGGACTCTCGCGGATGTTAGATAATCCCCCATGAACAAAATGCTAATTAGAACCCCTTGTTTAGAAAAAGGCCAAAACCTTGTCTATCTTGTTGGTGCAAAAGGTTATGTCCTTTGAAGTCGCCCCACGTAACATGCAGTCTTGTTGTGGAAATGGAAGGTATGCCATGGGAGATTCATGGGTACTAATGCTTGGCTGACTCGAATAAGTGAGTGTCGTGGAGGGGAGCCAGTATGGTCAAGCATTTAGCCATTCACACAAGATATGCACAGCTGGATTTATCCAAGTGGGAACCCAACAAGGTATTGCCTCATCAACCTAGGAGTGTAAAAAGTGCTTGGAAAAAAACACATTGCTTGATCTTGAAAACATTTTGTAAAACAAACATACACAAAAAAACCTTGAAATTTCAAACACCTTGTGGGAAACAAATACCTATTGACAAACTTTCCCACTCTTGCTTTCCGTAGGAATCACATTCCTTGAGGTTTCTAAGTGTACAAGTTCTACCATCAGTTGTTTCCAATAAGGATAAATATAAGGAAATTTTTGCCTTATTTTCCTCGATTTCCACACAAGGGACCTTGTGGGATGAGAAAGAAAATGGGACACTAGACATATAGTTTGAAAACCTAAGCAAGTAAGTGTCTTGGATAAAAAGAACCTCATTTAACCAAGATAAAGAGACAAATTGAATTACACATGTGTTGTTTCCAATGATTTCCCTCAAGATTAAAATCCCGAAGCCAAAGTTCAAGAAAGTGAGTCTAAAAATCCATGAGCAACGCCTTGAGATGCTCTTTGAAGTAAGGGAGAGACTTGTATACAATTTCTACAAAAAAGCCTCAAGGAACAATGCCACATTAGATGCATTTTATTGTCAACAAAATCCTGAACTTTTTCAAAGGTTTGCATTTCTCCCATAGGAAGTCTAGCATGTTCTTCAATACCGAGGTTTTGTAGAGAGAGTCACATCTAGGTTAAGGTTCAAGATCAAAGTTGTCATTCTCATCCATTCCTCCATCAAATCAAGTCTCATTTCATCATCACACCTTTTGAGAACTCTAGAATCAATCATCACGCTAAACTTAGAGGGCTAAATCAACATCATCATATCTTGGCTTAACACACTTAGCCAACATACTCTTAAACCATTGTTCAATTTTTCTTTGAGATAACACAACTTCTTAAAGTCTATTAGTTCTCAAACACATTGGCATAATACACTTTGTCAATTCATCCATTTTGTGCAAGTTCCCTTAGGATAACACAACTTCCTAGGGAAAACAACTTCACGATAATCTTGTTTGACTTAACGCATCTAGTCAAATTATTACAATCAATCAAATCAAAAGCCCTTACAAAGTTTAGCACATATTTTCAAAAGTTCTCCAAAGGTTTCACTCACTCATCCCATCCATTTTAACCCATCACCATTATCACCATCTTTGATCTTTTAGCTTCCCTAGTTCTTCTCTTTTGGACCTAAAGGATTAAGATCGAACAAATCCCTATTTTTTATGGTCCAAACAAGATCTCAACACAAGGACATGGAGAATATCAGATAAATATCAGCTTCTATGGACATGAATCATCTAAATACCAAAGTGAACCTAGCGGGATCAAGCAATCGCCCAAGCAACTCTCCCTTATCATCACAAAATCCTCAAGAGGAGAGTCATCAAAAGGACAACACAAATGAAGACATGGGGATGACACCAAATGAAATCATGGAAATGGTTCAAAATCCAAAGAACCACAAAATTGTTAGTGCTATGTTCAAATACCTAAATACGATAGCAAGAGGAGGGGTCATACCCCCTCCCGACCTTAACACAAGCACTAGTACAGATGCATCCCCATTGTCCAACATCAACCAAGAAGAACCTTGCACCACATTGGTCATCACACTAACCTCCCTGAATGTGAACAAGGGGAGTTCCATGTTCTAGGAATTGCAAAAACACCACCTTGTGGCTAATAAAGAAGCAATCATCACCCCCACACCGGCTACATCTATTCAAGAAAACCCATCTCACCCATATGTCCCACTCACATTTCATAATCCCGTTGGTCCATCCTCTTTTCACACCACACCAGCCTATCAATTGAACATACCAATTGCCCCACTGCATGAGGAAGTTGGCTTTTTTGGAATGACGGAAGCTGTCAATCCTTTCTCTTTCCAAATTGGTGCATCATCCCTTCCCCTGCTTCCTTTCGCATCCACATCACTTCTTGGAATAGGTCTTCCACCTTTACCCATTGAAAATTTTTCCAGTCCAAGCAATCCGACCACCTCTTTGAACCCGCTTCTTTTGCCCGTATTCTCACAACAAATTGCAACTATTTCTGTCACCATGGTTAATGCATCTATTGGTCCTCAAATCTCCTAAAGCATGCCTCCTCAAGGACCAATCATCTCAAACACCCCTCTGACAACCTAAATCACAATCACCACCACAATCCCTCCACCTGCCACACGATAGTTGGCATGATTCCTATTCCACCACCAATCCCACCGAAAGCCAACACAACAAATTCATTCACCACTCTAATCCAAACCCTTGAAAAGGCCAACCAACAAAGAGTACTACAACAAAAGTAGCAAGCCCAAGCACAAGCTCAAGACCAAGCTCAAGCTCAAGCCCAAGCTCAAGCCCAAGCTCAAGCTCAAACCCAACAACAGGCACAAGCTCAATACCAAGCGCAATTGTGAGCGATCCACCTAAAAGCCTACCAACAAGCTAGACAATAAGCTTTATTGGCACAACAGCAGCTCGACCAACAACAAGCATTGTTGGCGCAACAGTAGCTAGACCAACAACAAGCGTTGCTATCTCAATAACAGGCTTCATGGGAACAACAACAAATGGACCAACAATAAGCGCTATTGGAATAGCAACAGCAAGATCAACAATAGGCATTGTTGGCACAAATGAAGGCTTACAAAAAAGCCTTAAACACACAACCAAGCTTGTAGCAAATGCCCACTAGTACTCCTCCCACCACGCGCACTCCCCAAATGCCTTACAACTCATTCATCCCACCCCCCGATCCAAGCAAAGATGTCGCAACACAAATCAAACTGCTCTCGCAGTAGGTGTTGGACTTGCAAGCAAGAAAAAAATCAAGGACACCAGGAAACTTCTACCCTTATTCGTTCGATAGAAGTCTCACCATGGTACCATTGCCAAAGGGATTCGAGATCCCCAAATTTGATAAATACAATGGAACGGGCAACCCTGAAAACCACGTCAGGAAATTTCAGGTGCACTACATGGAAGTTGCATATGATGACATATATCTAATGTGGCTCTTCCCCCAAAGCCTGACTAGTCTAACTATGGAATGGTTTTCTCACCTACCCATGGGCATTAAAACATTCGAGTAAATAGTGGAGGCTTTCCTTAAAAAATATGCTTTTAATATGGGTGCGGATGTCAGTTTAGAAGAACTATCTACACTCAAACAAGAAAAAGGAGAGTTATTCACATCCTTCTTGCAAAGATGGTGATCCAAGGCCAATAAGAGCAAGTGGACTATGCTAGAAGAACAACAAGTCTGCACCATTATAGCCAACCTTGATAAAAACTTGAGATTTTACTTGAAAATGCAGTGCATCACATCATACGATCAACTCATTCCAAAGGCACTCAACATTGAAAGAGCCCTTATGGTGCGAGAAGGCGCACCAACATTCACTCCACCGCAGGATAACCGCCCGTCTAACAACTACAATGATAAACCTCGAACATGGTCGAGAAACAAAAATATGACAAACAATGGTGTGGTTGACGCTAAGGTAGTCATCAATGCTCTTGAGCAAAATACCCAAAACCATCATCAACCGCAACATCATAATCACAATAATGTGTAGACTAATGCGGTAGTGGCACAATCACCTTCCACCAGTCAAGTCAACAATGTGGGTAATCAAGGAGGACCACCTCCCCACAACAAGTTTCCTCCCAAGAGGAAGTTCACATCCCTTCGTGAATCAATTGAGTTTTTCATGAAGAAACTGGTCAAAGAGAACCTAATCAAGATCTCTAACTCCGAACAATACATGGAGCCCATGACCAAACCACCATGGTACAATGAGAATCTCCTATGTGACTTTCACAAAGTCAAAGGACACACCACCGCCAACTGCATGAGACTCAAGAATATCATCCAAGAACTCATCGAGGATAAGGTCATCAACATCGAGCAGCCGGACGGAAACCAAGACCTGAAAATCTACACGAATCCAATGCTGAATCATAACCAAGGGAACAATCAAGGAAATAACCAAGGGAATAATAAGGGTAAACAAAAGTATGCTAGTGCTAATCTAGTATACGAGGAGATAGTCGGATGTGTCGACGAGATGGTAACTGTCATAAATATCAAGGGAACCAACAATGATTACGGAGTCACCACATGAGGCGGAAAGGTCACCATTGTTGGGGCACCTGCTAAGACCCCCATTACCAACACAAAGGTCATCCCCTATGATTACAATGTAATTGACCAGCTCGAAAGATCACCCGCAAAAATCTCCATCATGGAATTACTAAAAATCTTCGTCGCCCATAGACAGATCCTGGATGAAGCACTAGCTACATCTACCGTTACTGCCACCCTTGACACAGAGCAATTTCAGGCTATGGTGGGTAACATCGTTACCCCAAATATCATCACATTTTCAGACCAAGATTTCCCCCCACAGCCATCTGATAACCACACACTCCACCTCCAACTCCTAATCCATAAAAAGAAAGTTAAACGAGTCCTAGTAGATGGTGGTTCAGGTCTTAATATTTGTTTGTTGAAACTCATAAAAAAATTAGGATTCACCAAGGATTCCATCAATAAGAACAAAAGCATCATGATAAGAGCATATGGTGACCAAGAAAGAGTGTCATAGGGCACTATCAAGATCCCCATCCAAGTGGGGCCAACAACCATGGAAACAACTTGTCAAGTTCTTGACCTTGATCTACCATACAACATCCTCCCGGGATGCCCATGGATACATGGAATGAAGGTAGTGGCCTCAACCTATCACCAGTACATTAAGTTCTCATATCAAAATGAGGAGGTTACCATACATGGGGATCCCGAACCTTTCACCTATTGCAAAAACTTGGAAGCCAAGTTTTACAAGATCCCTCAAGTACCTAAAAATGATGAGGGACCATCCACTTCATAGATAGACCCAGCTAATCTCGCCTCCACTTCTATGATAGAGACACCCGCCATCCTTGACATATCTGAGATCAAAAACATGATACAGGACAATGGATGCAGTGATTATAGAATGAAGAGAAATGCTTTTGTTGTAGGAGAGTTACCACAATCTCCTAGGTCACATGGGCAACCGCAATTGATTCAAACACCTATTCTCACTAGAATGAAACCCTCTGGATTCCACCGTTGGGGAGATCTCAGTCGGGAGAATGTGGATGAGGAGGAAATCATAAACACTCTATACCAAGATGAAAGACCCACTCCCACCCTACCATGGAGGAAACAAACAGAGGGTTACAAATGATGTTCGGCATGGGCTATAACAAGAATGAAAGCCTAGGGAGAAACAACGATGGACGGTTGGAGCCCATCATTGTGGAAAGAAGGATGCGAAACATTGGCCTCAGCTATACCCCTTTGAGTATAACCGTACGTAGTAGAAGTATGCCCAGAAGAGCAGTCTGGTCCTCTCCTCAGGTAACAACAACAATCCCTAGACCACCCGTTTGCTTAGGGATCCCACTCAACAATTACACCTTTGACATTACCGATCTATGTGCTAGTAGTGATGATGAGGATACCATAGCAAGTCTCCCTAGGCTTTTTGAGGAGTCCACCTTGTTAGTGATTAGTGCCTCACCCACTGAGCCAAACCAATGAACCCACCAAATCCACTTAGTGTACCCCCAACTCATCGATCACGACCAACGGGGACCGCCAATTCTAGACTCATTCGAAAATGATGAGGCTCTCTTGGAATTCATGGGACTAAGGGATACAATCCCGTGCAGAGATCACAAGGTTGGATTCAACATCACACTCGACACACAAGCATACTATGGGGAGATGATTGAGTCCTTCAGTCGCAAAAGGAAAAGATCGAGAATAAGCTTGGAGTTATTGAGTGAGAACCACACTGTGGCACTCTCTAAACATAAAATAGTAAAAATAAAGGATGCATCTGATGGCGAAAACCTCCCTGAGGTGCCAGAGGATGAAGGATTCAATCTCCCCCCTACTGCTCTACACAAAGAGAAATCAACGGTCCTAGCAGAGCAGTGTAATCCTGTCAACCTAGGAATAGAAATAGAGCCACCAATCACATTCTATGCCCAAACACTTCAAACAGAGGAACAAGAACTATTGGCAGCATTCCTAAAGGAGAAAAAGGTAAATTTTGCATGGACTTATGCAGACATGCCAGGCTTGGACCCTGAAGTAGTAGTTCATCATTTGGCCATTTACCCCAGAGCAAAACCAGTCAGACAATTGCTAAGGAAGATGCACCCACATATAGCCTTGCTTCTAAAGATTGAGCTGCAGAAACTTCTAGATGTTGGCTTCATACGCCCGATCAACTACCGAGAATGGGTATCAGATCTCGTACTAGTCTCAAAACTGAAAGGGGGCATCTGCATCTGCACTAATTTCAAAGACCTAAACAAATCATGTCCCAAGGATGACTTTCCACTACCCAACATTGACATGATAGTGGATATGACGACCAGACATGAGATGCTCTCCCTAATGGATGGCTTCTCAGGGTACAATCAGATAATGATAGCAAAAGAAGACCAACACAAGACAACATTCACATGTCCTTGGGGCACCTATTGCTGGAAGGTGATGCCATTTGGGTTGAAAAATGCAAGAGCTACATACCAAAGAGCCACGAAATTAATCTTCCACGACATGATCCATAAAATAGTCAAAGATTATGTAGATGACATACTGGCTAAATCAAAGAAGAGACAAGACCATATAGCAACTCTAAGTGCTATCTTTGACAAGCTCGAACAATATAAGGTTAGACTCAACCCGAAGAAGTGTGTCTTTGGGGTACAATCGGGAAAGCTGCTAGGATACATAGTTTCAATGAGAGGAATAGAGGTGGACCCTGCAAAGGTAAAAGCAATCCTTGAAATGGAAGCACCAAGAATGTTAAAACAACTAATAGGATTGCAAGGTAGACTCTAGTCCATCCGGAGATTCATAGCACAATTGGCAGATAAATAGATTGCCTATTCACACCTACTTCACAAGGGAGTAGCTTTTAGATGGGATGACAAATGCGAGCAAGCATTCAACAAAATAAAAGAATATCTACTTACACCACCTGTGTTGATGCCACCAATTGTAGGGAAACCATTAATCCTATACATCTTAGCAACAATAGCCACCCTGGGGGCCCTTTTTTCCCAACATGATGAAAAGGGAACTGAGCGGGCTATCTACTACATAAGCAGAACAATGGTGGGACACGAGCTCAATTACACGTCAATAGAAAAAGCTTACCTAGCACTAGTATTTGCAGCTCAAAAATTCAGACACTACATGCTAGTGCACCAAATCAAGTTGATCGCCAAAATAGACCCTCTAAAGTACCTATTGTCAAAAGCAACACTTACAGGTAGAATGGCTAAATAGGTAATGATATCATTTGAACATGATATTGAGTATGTAGAACGAAAAGCCATAAAAGGATAAGTCATTATAGATCAGCTGGCAGAAGCTCCCCTCCACACAGATAACCCACTCATATCAAAATTCCCAAATGAGTCCCTTTTTAACCTTGGTTCAGCAGACCACTGGAAGTTATATTTTGATGGCTCTCACAGTAACATGGATCAGGAGCTGGTGTGTTCTTCATCACACCACAAGGAGACTGCATACCTAGATCATACAAGCTGGCATTCCCTTGTACTAACAATATTGTAGAATACGAGGCTTTGACCATAGGCCTCAAAATTACAACACAATGGCAAATCATGGCACTAAAATTCTATGGGGACTCACAACTTATCATCAACCAAGTCAATGATGAATACCAAATGAAGGATGATAAGCTTGCACCATACAAGAAGGTGGTAGAAAGCCTCAAGGAATCTTTCATTGACATTACCATTGAGCAAATACCAAGGACAAACAACAGAGCAGCCGATGCAATGGCGAAAATTGGATCCTTATTGGACATCCCTCGTAACGTCTCAAAACATGAATTCCTTGTAGAACAACTTCTCATACCCACATTCGAGGTACCAAAGTCAGAATACGCATGTGAACTCATTGGTCCCAGTGATCTTTGGTATCATGATATATACACCTACCTAAAGTTAGGAATCCTCCCCACTGACATCACTTTGAACCTAAAACGCATTTTTGTCAAAAGGACTTCACAATTCGTCATCCTAGGAGAGACCCTCTTCTATAGAAGTACTGATGGAACCTTGCTATGTTGTTTAAAACTCAAGGAAGCCTTGACTGCTCTAACTGAGGTACATAGTGGCACATGCAGGTCACACTCAAGTGGTATGACCTTGGCTAAAAAATTGTTGAGAACAAGGTACTACTGGTCGACGATGGAAAGGGAGGCACACAACTTTATCAGAAAATTCCTACAATATCAACAGCATGGAGACCTTATTCATGCACCAGCTCAAGAACTGCATCCCATTGTTACACCTTGGCCCTTTTCACAATGGGGGCTTGATCTCATTGGTAAAATATCGCCCACCTCATCCAATGGCCATAAGTTCATCATCACTGCCACCGAATATTTCACAAAGTGGGTTGAAGCAATTCCCATGACCTACATCACGGGAAAAAAAATATCCAAGTTCATCCTGAATTACCTCATTTTCCGATACGGTGTTCCCCAATCCATTATCTCTAATAATGGGATGCCCTTCAAAAATCAGGATGTCCGTGATTTGTGTGAAAAATTCAAAATCCAACACCGTTTTTCCACTCTATACTATCCACAAGGCAATGGCCAAGCAAAAGCTACAAATAAAACCATTTTGAAAATCCTCAAGAAAACAGTCAATGAATCTGGTCGTGACTGGCATCTACAGCTAAATCCCGCCTTATGGGCCTACCACACTAGCATTCGTACGCCAACACGTGCCACCCCATTCTCTCTGGTCTACAGATTAGAGGCCATCCTCCCTATTGAGATCGAGCTCCTGTCACTGAGGATATCACTACAAAACCTCATCACAGATGAGGAATATAGGGTCACAAGACTAAATGAGCTGGAATTACTAGATGAAAGGCGCATGGATGCCCTTAATCATCTACAAGTGTATCAGAATCACCTAAAAAGTAGCTACAACAAGAAGATCAGACAATGCATTTTCCAAGTTGGTGACCTCGTGCTGAAAGAAAACCAAAAGAACGTGCCAAATACAGATACAAAGGGAAAGTTTGAGCCCAATTGGCTAGGACCCTTTATCATCATTGCAAGCTACAAATCGGGGGCATATTGGTTGTTGACACCAGAAGGCGAGCCCCTGCAAGAGCCCATGAACAGTTCACACCTCAAAAATTTTTATGCCTAAATATTGCAAGGTATAGAACCCAAAAATACAAAAAACAATTAGAAAAAGTCCTGAAAAAATGGCTACCTTGATGAAAACCTGGCAAACAAGCATCTTGGTGACAACAAAAAAATAGTAAAAAGAAAAAATTCATCCTCTAGTGAAAACCACTTCGGTGGCGCTTTGGGCAAGTACCTTGGTGAAAATCTGGCAAATAGGCACCAAGTATAAATCAAGCACCTTCCCCATCTACCAGGATCTGCATGACTCATTCCATCACTCATTCATCCACTCATCCGCTCGCATCGATACCATAGCCTGCGTTGGTGTCTACACCATATTCCACCATAAAACTACTTGGCATTTCTAAGGTCAGTATGTCCTGCCTTTATCGAAGTAGTCTATTGCACCACACTAGGGGCACATTCTCGCAACATCGGATCGGATTCATGTATATTCTCATGATCTTTTTCAAAACTCATCAAAAAACCCAAAAACATTCAAAATTCATCAAAAAACCAAAAACATCCAAATCATTTAGAAAATCCAAAAACATGTCAAAATATTAGAAAATCTTCAAAATTCATCATTCAGTCTTGCTAGTCTTCCACCTTGTCGAACTACATCGTCTCTGAGCTTGAATGTAGGCAAGGTTGATCTTTGATCATCCGCTGAGATAATAGGGTCAGTCCTTTAGGCATCTGTCGCATTGGCAATCCGTTTTCCCATCCATCTTATCATCAAGTTAGTCCATCATTAGTCGAACTAGGTGGTCTCTACGTATATAACGTAGGCAAGGCTAATCTATGGATCAGCTCTTGAGACCCCTAGGGTAGGTCTTTAAGTTAGTCTCTTCGTCATAAATCTTGAAAATACCAAAAACAGCCTCAAAACATTTGAAAAAATCTAAAATGGTGCATCCATTTCATCTCGCTTTCACCTGTGAATGTTTCACTCATAATAAAGTCAATCGTCGCTTTCACCCTTTGGTGAGTTTGTTAGAAGCAAGTTTAGCAGGTCTCAAAGTGAACACCTTAATCGTCAAAGTCCCAAGTCTAGAGTAGTAAACAAGCAAGCTAGTCACCTCGGAGTATCAATAGCCTATCACCCAATTGACCCCATCAAAACCCTGATCACTACATGTCCTAGGATGAAGCTTTCCTGCGATGGACATAAGCATTAGGTAACCCTCACACTAGTTAGTCTTAGATAGCGGTATGAAGAACATTAGCTTGTGTGTTTACTTTATTTTGGTCTCTTTTCACTTATCTTATTTTGTGCTCATCCCAAGGACCTCTCGATGATGCCTAAAAAAAATAGGTTTAGAGAGAAAGGAATGGGGTAATGATCATTATCTTTTATCTGCTATGCTTGTGGGATACGCTTGTAAAATAACTTAGTTATGTATATTTTGTTTGGTTTGTAGGGAGGATATTTTAAGTATCTTGTTGACCACATAGGAAAGCTTGCTTTTCTATGTTTTGGTTCGAGATATTTAGAATGTCTGAACTACATCCTAAATAGAGTATGAATGCTAAGTGTGAACAAGAATACTCCTATCTAATTTTTGAGTTAAAGTTCATCACACTAGGTACCACACCATCCTGGTTCGTAATACCTCGATGCATCGTACCTATGTGTGTTATCAAGCATAACGCAATTGACCCTTTGAAAATCCTAATTCCTAGCAATCCAAATGTAAAATCACCATCATCATCCTCACTAACTCATTAATTATACGTTTCTTCTATCTTCTTTCCACACTAACATGGTATTATAACAGTAATCAAAATATCGCCTATGCATACATCTTGCATCCACTAGATAGTTAACATCGGAAGAGCATTATATCATATCAATATCTTAAGTTATGAGGAATAATCTAAATTCGTTATTCTAAACATCTTAAGACATCATTACATCATACATTATCATCAGCAACCATTACCATTACCATTTGCATCCATTACCATCATTAATACATATTACATCATTTAAAGCACGGAAAATACAAAAAGAAATGCATTCATTACATACATTGCATCATATGAACCATAAGGATAGAAACATCAAATATTTGCATTCACATCTTTGCATGTACATCATAAAAGGGGAAATCATCTCATATATATCATCAAAAATCACTATTATAATACAGAATCGGATCAGGTGTCCATCGGATACATAATACAATAAGGCCAAATACTGCAACCCGTATATAAAAAATAAAGAAAAACTGTCCTGTGATCAAAAAGGGGGCGGGCCCTACTGACTGCTACCCTCCCCATCTTGTCTCTCACCATGTGCCTCTGCTGGTTGCCTCCCTGTCTGCTGAGAAAAGTCTGGCACCCTGTGGTCTGATGGCACTACCTATCAATAATGATGCTGATAATACTCGGCCTCTCTGATAGCCTCTCTGTAATCCCGAATATCAATCGAATAGGCCCGAGATGAAGACGCTACACTCTCTAAGTACCGCCGCTGGCCTATCTCTTGATCCCTCTTAGATCATGCCTAGTCTCTCTCTACAGTCAGAACCTATATTTGCCCCTATAGTTGCTGAATCAACACATCTTGATGATCAGGCTATCTTGCTAGCTACCCTATCGGCTATCTTGCTGGCTGCCCTGTCGGCTGCCCTGCTGGCTAATGCTGAGGATCTACCCTCGGCTGATCATCCTGATCTCCTACTCGGACAGGTGACTGCTGGGCCCCATCCCTGGGATGTGTCTGATGAGAAGGTGCCTCAACTCATCCTCTGCCTCGCCCCTTGCCACCTACCCGCCCCTTGTGTCTGCGTCGTGTGACAACTACGCCTGGAACTGTCAATCTGAGGGGAGGTCTGAACCATGCCCTATAGGCTGCGATGACTCTTGCATCTGCCGACCCCTAATCATATGGCCATTATTGAGCCACTAAATCCCTAAAAGAGGTCACTGCCTCAACTGTTGGGATGGGCTGGCCTCATGCTGTCTCCCTAGTAGTACGTGCAAAGATGGCCATATACTGGTCATCGGGCCTGTCCTGTACCTCCCCAAACTTACAAGCAACCCTGTCTGGAAGGTACCTCTCAATCATGGTATGCTTTCGGCCCTGCATCAGCCTATCTTGTCAAACATAGAAGATTTATTGGACATCATCTCCCCATGGACCAATATCCATCCACGGTCTCCAGACAAACTCTCTCATCTCATCAAGAACTCGCCGCCAGTGCAGAATACCACTTGCGCCAGTAAATGAAAAGTGCACCAATTCCCCACCATACCGCCAAACGAGGGGATCATCTGTCTCTAAAGGAATTGGTGTGATGTTTGGATGAAGCACTGAGATCCTCTCCCATCCCCACACATGTAGTAAGGTGCCCCCTACCCCAATGGACCTACTATCTAAGTAGACGAACTCATGAAGATCGCTATAGAGGGACACCAGTAATACCGGTCCCCAAGCAAAGCACTCCCTCTAATGAACCATCTGATCCCATGCATGTCCCCATTGTGGATTGAAATATCACCCCCGTCGATCAAGTACCACAAGGCCTAAGATAATAGCAGCAATGATCAGTTGGTATGTGTGCATGTGGTCGCGATATAACTCTAGATCAATCTGACCATCACAGAACTCAATGATATCCATCTGCATCACCCTGTAATAGGCCGCCCTATCGGCATCTAGATAATAAATAACTCGGTTCCCGTGAATGGGCAAGCGAAGGATGCGCCATACATCCTCGAGTGTGATAGTGGCCTCTCCAGTAGGAAGATGGAAGGATGAGGTCTCACTATGCCATCACTCTGCCAAAGCCGTAAGCATGCCTAGGTGAGCCCGAACAGGAGGGGCATACGTAATGTGTCAAAGGCCAATGGCACCAAGGTGCTCCTGGACCAGCTTAGGCATAGCCCCTAATCTACTCAGCACTGGCCATTGATGCTCCTATGAATAGAGTACAGCAGGCTCCTCCTGCGCAAGGAAGGTCATCGTGTCAGAAAAATAAAGTTTCAAAGTTCAAATTTTCCCTAACTAGAAAATGCGACACTGTTTGTGGGTGCGGTGCAATTTGGAAAGTTCCAAACTACACCACCGTGGTGGAGTTTACCATTTTAGTAGTCACAAAGTGACCCATGTAGTGCACTTTTCATATGTGGTCCTGTTTGGCACAAACCCTAATTTACTAACTACGTCGCACGGTGGAGTAAGGACATGCAGCAGACTTTTGGGCAACCAAATGCTAAATTACAAATTGGCCCGCACAAGGCACTTCGCATATGCGGTGCAATACAGCACCGCACGGTTGTGATAAGACACTTTTCATGGTGCCATATGGCACCGCGCAGTTTGAACCAAACCTTAACCCTATTTAATGCATATAAAATGATAAAATTAAAAGACGGATAGGGGTACATACCACGGGTCCTACGCTGACTGGACATTGATGTGTCTGAACCCTCTCCATCACGTGCCTGGGAAGCTATCGTTGTGTCATTTCCACTCAAACTCAGAGCTAAAAATTGAAATTTTCTAAAGACTAAGATTCCAAAATGAATTGAAAATGACCCCTCGTAGTCTATTTAAGCCTGAAAATTGGGGTTTTTTGACCTAATTTGACCTCCCAGCTTGGGTTTTGGTCCCCTGAGCCTGTCTTCATCCAACTGAGAGTCGTTTTGCATCCCTTATGGCATTTTAAAGCAGTTTTCTAGCATTCTGGGGCATTTCTGGCTTGTCGGGCACCTTGTCATCTTTTTCGCGAGACCATCCAAAGAATCCAAAATTTTCTTCCGGTCTCTCAAGGGGGCAATATCCAACAATATCCTTCTACTGGGGTAGTAGTGGGGCATCTAAAAAATTCAAAATCCCAGACCTTCGATCACAGCAGTTTATTCTTTGAACCAATGCAACGGGTACATTGCTTCAAAGAGGGGCAAAATGTAGACATGGAAAATGAAAAAATTCATTTTGGCACACCTGATCCCGATTACTAACAACATTTCCTCTCAGATCAAATTCTCAACATTTCATCACTTTCTATCCTTTAATTCAATAAATTACTATTTATTGGATTAAGTCTATCACCTCCTTTGATTAAATTAATCAGTTTAATTTAATTAATCCTACATTGCTATTTAATTAAATAAATCATTTTATTTAATTAAAATCTCTAAAATTCCTCCTATTAAATTAAATAAATTAAACCTTATTTGATTTAATCTAACACATTCCTTCTTTATTAAATAAATCAAATCATTTATTTAATGAATCATTTTCTCTCAATTTCTGACTTAAATCAATTCATAAATCTAAGTCTAAATTGTCACATCACCTAATTCTTCATTAAGTTAATCAAGTCCTTGATTAAGTTAATCCTTCTCACTAAAATTCTCTAGAGAATGCAACTTGCACAATAAATCAATTACTTTGATTTATTAATTCTCCTATTTTCCCTCACAAAGCATCAAAAAGGGAATATTCTTTATTTGAATTCAAAAATTCCAAGTGGACTTGGTCCTTCCAACAAGGTATTAAAAGCCTCTTACATGTCCTTGACCTTGAGCCAAGTGACATTAACTTCATTCCTTTTCCCTCTTCAACATGTCATTTCTCAAGTTTGAAATGCCACCTAATTGCATTTATTGGCACATTGGCAAAAACTTGCACATTCCTCATCCAATCACATTTGGACAAGTGGCACAATGCCATTGGACTATCTTTTGTCCCACATTGCTTATTTTCACTATCCCTTCCAAGATTTGAATCTATAAATTGGGGACTCTTCTCCTCAATCTTCATCCACAACTCATATGCAAAGTTACTCTCTTCAAGTGAGAACTAATTTTGCTATCTTCATCCATACATTCCTATCATTTTAACATTTGCACTAAGGTTATGCTCAAATCTCTTTGGAGATTTGACCATTTCTTCATCAATCCACATTGCAACCATAGGAATTGGGAAAGGGCCAATTGCAACATATCATTGGCACCAATTCCCCCATAAGATCTTTAACTTATTTGCTTAATTAGGATTTAATTCAAGTTTCTTGCTTCATGTTCTTTATTTTCCTAATTTTAGCTTAATAAGTGGATTTCATGGGGAATCCCTCAAATCTTTACATGCATTTTTATCTAACACTAACAATGTTTGACTTCTTGGTGCATTTGTAGGTTTAGGGGTTCACAATAACAGTACCCATAAAAGAGAGGGTAGGAGTTGTAAACCATTTTGTTGCTCCTAAAAGGATGAATATGATCCTTGACAAACTTAGGATGTTTGAGTTCAGGATTTTTGTTTCCAGCAACAACATTATTCTTTTCACTGTCATTTGAACATTCACTTTTAACAAAACCAATACCAGTTTTTTCTTTGTTTAATTTATGTTTACTGAGCATGTCACTCAATTTAAGAGTGATTTCATATTTCTCAATAGTCTTCCTCAAATCTTCAATCTCATGTTCAAGTTTTTGAATTTCTTGATCTTTAAAACTTATGCCAATACGAAGACAATCTTCAACTCTCTTGGATTCTTGAAGTTGAGTTTTTAATGAGATTATCTCAAGATTTATGAGTTGATCTTGTGAACTATCTTGAACAGTATTTTGTTATTGAGAACCCATCTATTTTTTAGGTTTTCTCAGCTCTTTTAGAGCACATTTCAGTTCTCCTTCATAATCCACTTCACCTTCTTCAACATCTTTGCTATTAGTTTCGTCTTGCTGAATGATTTCAGCCATGAAGAGATTTTCATCCTCTTCATCTACAGAATCATCAGATTCAGTGTCTGTTTCATTTTTGTTGAACATACGTTTCTTCTTTTTGAAATTGAATTTTTGTTTGGGTTTATAAGCCTTTTTCTTGGCAAATTTTTCAGATTTTTCGTTATCACTATTTGTGTCACCATAGGGGCACTTTGCATCAAAGTGGCCTATTTTTCCACAGTTAAAGCATTTGAAGGGTATTTTTCCCTTAAACTTTCCAGAACCCTTTTTGAGTTTCCTCACAAAGTGGGATTCTTTAGAATCAAAAAAATTTGATTCAGAGAGCTCATCCCTTTCTTTCCTTTCAGCATTAAATGTTGCTTCTTTTGTAGTTGTGTTTTTTTTCCTAATCCTCATTTCATAGGCAGTCAGAGTGCCTTGTAGACTCTCAAGGGTAAGTTGGGTAAAATGTTTCTTCTCTTCTAGAGTAGCTACCTTAGCTTCAAAATTTTTTGGTAGGGTTCTGATGACCTTGGTTACAACATCAAACTCATTGACTTCTTCTCCCAGACCCTTCATGGCATTTACTATTTCATAAACTCTCAAAAAGTAGTCAGCTACTTTTTCATTGTCCCTCATTTTTAATTCTTCAAACTGATGTTTTAAAGTGAGGACTTTAGACTATTTTAGCTTTTCATTTCCTTGATAGATAGTTTCAAGTTTAGTCCAGATTTGCCTAGCAGAACTGTAGTACATGACTTTGATGAAGACATCTTTAGTTAGAGCACACATAAGAGAATTATTTGCTCTTGCATTGGTTTCAAATCTTTTCTTTTCATCAGAAGTAGTTGGAAAAGTAGCTAGTACAGTGTACCCATACAATACTATGCTCCAGACATCAAGGTCAATAGAAGTTAAATAAGTCCCCATTCTGATTTTCCAAAATACATAATCAGTTCCATCAAATAATGGAGCTCTGGTCATGGAAGTACCTTCATGATCTTGAGACATTTTGAATAGAATCCAAGTCTAGAATCAATCCTAGGTTGGAAGGACCTATCAGAGGACCCTAGGATTTGATACCAATTATTGGAGTGAAAATACACTGAGAGGGGGAGGTGAATTAGTTTTTATAAATTCTTTAACAATTTTAACTAAAACTGAAAAGAACCATACATATGTTCTCATTTATCAATTATAGTATCATTCATGTATTCAAATGCAATCATATAAACTAAAATGAGTAGTGTAACATTGTATTTTAAAGCAGTAAAGTACTGAAGCAAATGAATCATAGAGATATAAATAGACACAAGATATTCCAAGTGGAAAACCCTCCTGGGGTAGAAAAATCACTCCTGAACCTACTGCCTTTTTCAGGCTTACATTTCAATAATTTATTTTGACAAATCCTTAATGGCTAATTTCTGAGCACCGACTCAAGTAGCACCAACCCCTCTATTTAGAGACACCAATCTCAAGGAGCACCAACCCCTTTCCTATTATTCAATAGAATGTACAATAGTAAAAATAATCTCTCTATTTTACTTATTTCTATCAAGTGCCTCTTGACAGACAAAGTATAAAATTTTCAAGAGTCAAAATTGACTCTTCAGAATTCTTACCTTATCTGATCTTGATACAGCTGGAGGAAAATAAATTAGTTACAATGAAAATACAACTCCTCATCACAATTGCATTACATTGATATATCTTTTCTTTCTTTTCTCATAGTTTGATTTTCAAACTTTTTCGTACAAAAAACTTACAGATTTGACTACACACTGTGTTTTCTAATTTTTCAGCATCATAGAACATAATAGACTTTTGCATGTCTTAATAGTAATGCCCTTGTTTCAAATTTTGTTTTTATATCATGAGAGAACCCTATTCTCTCTATTTTTGTCTCTTTAAGAAAACTTCATTACATTTAGGAAGTATTACCACTGTTGCTCATTTTCCACTTTCCAAAGATTATACAAGGTTGTTTTTCAGGTTGCAGTACAACTGTCAAGTAACAGTTCCTTGTGTTGCAATGATCAAGAGTGAAGGATTATTTCTTTGTGTCAAGGATAGAAAATTAGTATCCAAAAATAGAGGTGTGATAGAACTTTTCTTCACTAGCGGCCTGCACATGCAGTGCTTACACAAAATGGTAAGAACACATCTTTTAAAAACAAGAATGATAACCATTTTACCCTGGAAGAAACAACAATGCAACTGAAGTATAATTTTAGCAATTGAAACCTCATACAAAATATACCTAGAAACAGTTACCCATGAACCCAAATGAAGCTAAGAGAATATTTCATGAATAGTACCCAGTATAGTAACTGCACTTTTTAAGAAACTGAAACGGCAATGCCCAATAACTGAAATCATTATGATGTCAAGCTGAAGCAGTAACCTAAATCAAATAAGAATGATTACCAATGACTTCAAGAGTGAAACGGAAAATAGTCTTGAGGTATCACTTATACCCACTATCCGAAACAAAATGAATCACAAAACTTATGATGATCTTTAGAAGATGCAGCCAAGAAACTTTATAAATGAACCCAAAAGATTAACTGATCTGATTCTAGAGTATTTTGAATTTCCCATAAATAGAAACTATAAACCCTTTAAAAATATCATGATAATCTCTAAAATATTTGCAGTCACATTTTAAAACCAATCATTTCAAACTTCTCTGTTGAAAGTAACAGAGATTTTTCATTTTTGATTTGCAAAAGAGAGATAGCATAGCTCGAAATAACCTTATCTACAAAATAATGGATTTGGAGAGCAATCCAAGGATAAATACCTGACAAATGAAGTTGTTGTCAAAAAATGAATTAGCGGATTTGCATGTGGATGAAATGGCCAATACATCTTCCAAAACTATGCCTTCACCCAGTGGCTTGAAGCTGACACACAGAGCAACCATTGTGATGGTCTTCTTACAAATCCCATTCATTGTCCAAGACCAAAAGGCCAAAAATAACAATGAAACGACTGAGTGCAATGATCCATGATGGTGGCCAGAGAGAGGTTCCAAACCCTCAAACAGAGAAGCATAACGATTTTCCCTAAACATTCACATCAAGCAAAAACGAATTCCTTTGCAAATGATGATAACATTTGGAGTCTAAGAGGACAAAAAAGATAATGAAAGAACTCATAATGCTAATTGAAATCCATGGCCAAAGTAGTCCAAATTCATGCTGACTAGATCATTGCTCGAATAAACTACACAGCATGTGTAATGCTGATTCAAATAATGACAAGCATTATTTCATGTGAAGGGTCAAATACATAGGACTTTATGTTCCCATGTAGCCAAGGAAAATTCTTTTCCAATGTGACAAGTAAAAACTTAATCAAACCAAATACATGCTATCGGCCTTGAAGCCTAGAGATTTATCCACCTTAAATCCCAAATCATATAATTCATTTACCTTTGACCTAGGCCAATTTGCCACCTTATTAAAAATCCAATGCCATAGTGTGCCAAAGATAATGGCCAAAGCCAAGACATATCAATTAAAACCAAAAACGATAGCCACCTCATTATGACCAAAGCAATATAAAAATTCCAATGGTATCCACAATGCCATAAACACAATAATGATTAATCCCTTATAATATGCCAGAAACTGAATACCAAGAGCTTAAAAAAAATTATCAGACTATTCCTCATACTCATGCCACTGACTAAAAATGGAGGAATATCTCTTTGATGAATATCAAGACATGTTTCATTGTCAAGATGCTTGTAACTGATCAAGCCAAAAATAATCTATTTGTAGAAGAACTATAACCAGAATGCCAAATACATGTAATTAAGTGCATCACTGAAACATAATTGTTAGACCACAAACATATCACCTGATCAATGGAGTAAAGAACCTGTAACTAGAATACCTCAACTGAGAACTACACATGGACCCAAGATATCAGAGCCACCAAGATAATATAAATAATGAAGTAAATGTGCCAAATAGACAAGAAGAACAACTGAGACAGTAACCACCAAGATTCCAGAGTAACATAGACTGTCATCAAGGGAAAAATAGCACAAGAGGGATTCAACATTTACATGTTTCACTTTTCTCCCCTCTTCCAATTCCTTGCATTATTTGCATGTAATTAATTTAAGTGGACATATATTGTCATTAGTTCTTTTCATGTTTGACATTTTAAATAGTGGATTGTGCTAGCTATTGGCTCATCACTATATCCAAGAAGTGTTCATTTATTTTACACAGATTCCTACACTACACAAAATTTTATCACATTACATGGAGACTTATTGTATTAAATCACCACATTATGTATATTTTTATCACATGTTGCTTCACCCAACATTTGATCACATTTCTTGCATTACACATAGATTTCTTGCATCACCATATCATATGAATTTTTATGGTATTGCCAAATTTTATGGACCCTTATTACATTTTTCATGTATCATGTAGATTTTTTTATATCACTTTCCACATAGTTGATTTTATTTTAATTTAGGCTTCTCTCTACGGTTTTTCCTAGATAGTTGAACTAACTTGTAGTTTTTTCTTATTCTAATCTTGTGGTAGACACTATCCATTGCATACTTTTTATTTTTAATAGGTTTAGATAAATTTCTCATACCAAAGAGATTACCAAAATAGTTTATGAATAAAATATTATTTTATATCAAATCATTTATAATTGTTTAAAAAATTCATTTCATGTTGGTTGAGAATATCCATATGTATTTTTATGAGAAGATAAACATATTTGAATCCTGTTAGCATCATGTTGGAATTGTGAGCTCAAACTATAAGGTGTGTACATAATTGAATTATTTTTTCCATAATGAATATCACTTATGATAATTTTAGCATAATGGATATCATGGGATAATTTTGTAGATGTTCTAAAGGATTGAGTGATATCTATATTTCAAAATCACCTAGGACATGATCTTGATATCATCTCTTTAGAACATCATGTGCATTACATTTAACAAGTCTTAATTATTAATGAACTATTTACAAATCATTCACATTCACTAATATATGAAAAGTCACTTGACAATATCCACATACTTCAAAATGCAATAAAAAAATTAGTACACCCATTTCAACTAAGGAATGTAACTTCATTACATCAATAGATGTTTTATAAGGACAATGAGGGGTCGAGTGTAATAGTGTGAGTGTGTTAAAAAAAAAAAATCTTTATCATTAAATTTGACACTTATTTACATATCAATTGTTAAAAAGAACTCGGTCCTGCATGCTGGCCTTATTCGGCTCATTAATGAGCACTTCAAAAATATGTCAGTTGTTTCTAATCCTATCACGACTTTAGCCTTAGAGGGTTATGACACTGAGTCTAGCTCGCTTGAGGATATTAAGGGTTCAGACCCAGATTGGATTAATGAGGTTACTCCCCCTCGTAGCAAAAAAAGGAAGAATGTTCCTTCTGCTAAGCCCTCAAATAAAAATGTTGGTCCTCGGATAAATCCTCTCAAAGAATCTTTGGAAAAAGACAAGATGAGGGATGAACCCCCTATGGAAAAATGGGTGGCCTATTCGGAGGAATCTCTGGATGAAGACAATGCTGAACCTTCTGGAAAGGAGTTTTCCTCTACCTCTTTCCACTACACTGACATAGAAAAAAGACCTATTTCTCCCGTGGACCTGAATCATGATGACTTTGTTTTTAAACCGGAAAGGGATTTTTACAGTGATATCCTTACCCTAGCCAAAAAGGGAGCAGTGGACAATTTTAAAATTCTCAAATGGGCTTTTCATGAGATTAATGATCTCAATCTTAAAAATAGGGCTATCACCAACAAAATGGAAATCTTGGAAGCTAAAGTGGCTGAACATAATTTGACTAGGGCCTTATGGACAACAAATGAGAAGATGGCTTTGGCTGATTACCTCTAGAAAGAGGTTGACTTCACTAAAAATGTAAAGAAGGATGACGAGAACCTAGAAAAAGAGGTTGAAAAGATCAGGGAAACCTTGAAAGCAACTATTGAGCATAACCATAGAATCGTTAAAAACAACTCTACAATATTAAGAGCTTTGGTTGAAAAAATGGATAAAACCCAGTAGGGTCTTCTGATTATGGATCTGGATGCTGAGAAAAATAGAAACAAGGTGGAGGACTCGGGCCCTTCAAAGAGAACCAGAGCCAACATGAAGAAAAGACTAGATGCGATGCCTCTAGAGACCTAGGACCTAAATATGGTGGCTCGGGATTTGGAAAACCTTGAAGCGAAAGTGGCTGAGACTTTAAAGTCTCTGGGTTAGGTCTAGTTGTGGGGTGCGTGCACCAATTTGTGACACAATTTTGGCTCTTAAGATGTCACTTTTTTTTCTGAAATCAGCAAAATCTGATTTGCATGAGAAAATGAAGATAGTTATGCTCAAAATTTCAAGATGCAAAAAGAACAAAAGTTGAAGTGCTCCGAGTCTAGTTTCTAAGCTACTATTTTTGTTTGAAATTAATGAAGATTAAGGGTCTCAAAAAGGGGGGGGGGAAACAGGTCTTCTTTTTATCAAAAAAATAGCATAGCGCCTGAGGGCTCCCCCCTTTCTTATTAACATTTTTTTAGAATTTCAAAAATCCCAATGGTGAGAAATTAGTTAACACCATGTAGTTTATCCTCCTTCTTTCGGATAATTTTTTTAATGAATATATAATATTTTATGAATTTTCAAAGTGGACACATCTTGAAAAACTGAAATTTGAGTGTGCTCACCCCCGAATTTTTTGCAAACTAATCAAAAAATTGATTCTTTTTTTTTTCATCATGTGTAGAATGGAGTCTAGTTTCAAAAAATGTAATTTTTTTCACGTTCCAATGAATGTGTAAAAATCTATCCTAAACCTAGCACATGTTGGTTTATGACCAAAAACGACGGCATTTACAATAGAAGCCATGGATCAAAACCTTAACTAAATCAAAATGATTTTTTTTATATATATTTAGATAGCTAAGAGAGAGGTTAATGTTATCACGGTTTTTTTATAAACTTGCATTGAAAGATGTGCAAATGAGATGGGGAGCACGAAGGAAAATATGAGAAAATTTGTAAAATCTTGTTAAATAATACATCCAAAGCAGGCCATTTGGCGAGCACCAAATGGCCTGCTTTGCACAAAACTAGAATTTCCCCTCTTTGGTGAACAACTGTGATAATGATTAGAGTGTACAGTTTATGATCGTAGATGGATAGTTGAGGTTTTACCTTTCATACCTTCTCTAACTTGTTAGTGTAACTGGATAACTCTTTATCCCTCTAAAGTCTCTATCTCTCAAGTCTCACTCCCTCCCACGTGACCTAGACTATACTCTCAGTCTAATCCCCTCTGTCAGGTCACTTTCCCTCCCACATAGGTACCTAAATAAATCTATCTCACTCCAACCCCCTTTCTCACTCTCCCTCTCTCTCTCCCTCTTTGGTCTTTTTATCTCTCTCAGTCCATCTCCCTCTCTTAGGTTGTTATCTTTCTCTCTTTGTCTCTCCCTCCTACCCCTTGTCCCTCTCTTAGGTATGTCACTCACTCACTCCCTCTATCTCTCTCCCATTCCCTCTCTCTCACTCACTCTATCTCTCTCCCTCTCTCTCTCACTCTCTCTCGGGTATGTCCATCCCCCCTCTCTCTCACTCTCTCCCACTCTGTCTCTCTCCCTCTCTCCTAGGTCTCTCCATCCCACCCCCTCTCCCTCTCTCTCAAGTATCTCTGTCCTACCCCCTCTCCCTTTCTCTCTTTGTCAAGTCTCCCCCTCCTACCTTGTCTCCCTCTCATAGTCACTCACTCTACCTCTCTTCCAGTCCCTCCCTGTCTCACTCCCTCTATCTATCTCCATCTACCTCTCCATCTCTCTCAAGTATCTCCCTCCCACCACCTCTCCCTCTCTCTCAAGTCACTCTCTCTCTCTCATGCCCTCTATCTCTCATGCCCTCTATCTCTCTCCCACTCTCTCTCCCTCTCCCTCTCTCAAGTCTCTCCCTTCTACCCCCTCTCCCTCTTTCAGGCCTCTCTTTGTCTCTCTTACTCACTGCCTCTATCTCTCTCCCACATCCTCTCTCTCACTCACTCCCTCTATCTCTCTCCCTCTCTCTCAAATATCTCCCTCCCACCCCCTCCCACTCTCTCTCTCTCTCCCTCTATCTCATGTATCTCCCCCCACCCTCCATCTCTCTTGAATCCCTCTATCTCGAGTACTCCCTCTCCCTGCCACCCCCTCTCCATCTCTCAAGTCTCTCTCTCTGACTCCTTATATCTCTCCCATCCCTCTATCTCTCACTCCCTCTCTCTCCTACTCTCTTAGGTATCTCCTTCCCACCCCCTATATCCCACTTTTTCTCCCTCTCCTCTCTTGGGTGTCTCCCTCCCAACCTCTCTCCCTCTCCCTCTCTCTTAGGTTTCTCCCTCCCACCCCCTCTCCCTCCCTCTCTCTCACTCTCTCTCTCTCATCTCTCTCTCTCTCCCTCTCTCTCTCTCTCTCACATTTTCTCTCCCTCTCTCCTAATGTATCTCTCCCTTCCCACCCTATCTCCCAT
>CM021100.1:139640425-139700237 GCA_007115665.2 Sequoiadendron giganteum | reverse complement strand
AGAGCAGTCAAGGCTTCCTTGAGTTTTAAACAACATAGCAAGGTTCCATCAGTACTTCTATAGAAGAGGGTCTCTCCTAGGATGACGAATTGTGAAGTCCTTTTGACAAAAATGCGTTTTAGGTTCAAAGTGATGTCAGTGGGGAGGATTCCTAACTTTAGGTAGGTGTATATATCATGATACCAAAGATCACTGGGACCAATGAGTTCACATGCGTATTCTGACTTTGGTACCTCGAATGTGGGTATGAGAAGTTGTTCTACAAGGAATTCATGTTTTGAGACGTTACGAGGGATGTCCAATAAGGATCCAATTTTCGCCATTGCATCGGCTGCTCTGTTGTTTGTCCTTGGTATTTGCTCAATGGTAATGTCAATGAAAGATTCCTTGAGGCTTTCTACCACCTTCTTGTATGGTGCAAGCTTATCATCCTTCATTTGGTATTCATCATTGACTTGGTTGATGATAAGTTGTGAGTCCCCATAGAATTTTAGTGCCATGATTTGCCATTGTGTTGTAATTTTGAGGCCTATGGTCAAAGCCTCGTATTCTACAATATTGTTAGTACAAGGGAATGCCAGCTTGTATGATCTAGGTATGCAGTCTCCTTGTGGTGTGATGAAGAACACACCAGCTCCTGATCCATGTTACTGTGAGAGCCATCAAAATATAACTTCCAGTGGTCTGCTGAACCAAGGTTAAAAAGGGACTCATTTGGGAATTTTGATATGAGTGGGTTATCTGTGTGGAGGGGAGCTTCTGCCAGCTGATCTATAATGACTTATCCTTTTATGGCTTTTCGTTCTACATACTCAATATCATGTTCAAATGATATCATTACCTATTTAGCCATTCTACCTGTAAGTGTTGCTTTTGACAATAGGTACTTTAGAGGGTCTATTTTGGCGATCAACTTGATTTGGTGCACTAGCATGTAGTGTCTGAATTTTTGAGCTGCAAATACTAGTGCTAGGTAAGCTTTTTCTATTGACGTGTAATTGAGCTCGTGTCCCACCATTGTTCTGCTTATGTAGTAGATAGCCCGCTCAGTTCCCTTTTCATCATGTTGGGAAAAAAGGGCCCCCAGGGTGGCTATTGTTGCTAAGATGTATAGGATTAATGGTTTCCCTACAATTGGTGGCATCAACACAGGTGGTGTAAGTAGATATTCTTTTATTTTGTTGAATGCTTGCTCGCATTTGTCATCCCATCTAAAAGCTACTCCCTTGTGAAGTAGGTGTGAATAGGCAATCTATTTATCTGCCAATTGTGCTATGAATCTCCGGATGGACTAGAGTCTACCTTGCAATCCTATTAGTTGTTTTAACATTCTTGGTGCTTCCATTTCAAGGATTGCTTTTACCTTTGCAGGGTCCACCTCTATTCCTCTCATTGAAACTATGTATCCTAGCAGCTTTCCCGATTGTACCCCAAAGACACACTTCTTCGGGTTGAGTCTAACCTTATATTGTTCGAGCTTGTCAAAGATAGCACTTAGAGTTGCTATATGGTCTTGTCTCTTCTTTGATTTAGCCAGTATGTCATCTACATAATCTTTGACTATTTTATGGATCATGTCGTGGAAGATTAATTTCGTGGCTCTTTGGTATGTAGCTCTTGCATTTTTCAACCCAAATGGCATCACCTTCCAGCAATAGGTGCCCCAAGGACATGTGAATGTTGTCTTGTGTTGGTCTTCTTTTGCTATCATTATCTGATTGTACCCTGAGAAGCCATCCATTAGGGAGAGCATCTCATGTCTGGTCGTCATATCCACTATCATGTCAATGTTGGGTAGTGGAAAGTCATCCTTGGGACATGATTTGTTTAGGTCTTTGAAATTAGTGCAGATGCAGATGCCCCCTTTCAGTTTTGAGACTAGTACGAGATCTGATACCCATTCTCGGTAGTTGATCGGGCGTATGAAGCCAACATCTAGAAGTTTCTGCAGCTCAATCTTTAGAAGCAAGGCTATATGTGGGTGCATCTTCCTTAGCAATTGTCTGACTGGTTTTGCTCTGGGGTAAATGGCCAAATGATGAACTACTACTTCAGGGTCCAAGCCTGGCATGTCTGCATAAGTCCATGCAAAATTTACCTTTTTCTCCTTTAGGAATGCTGCCAATAGTTCTTGTTCCTCTGTTTGAAGTGTTTGGGCATAGAATGTGATTGGTGGCTCTATTTCTATTCCTAGGTTGACAGGATTACACTGCTCTGCTAGGACCGTTGATTTCTCTTTGTGTAGAGCAGTAGGGGGGAGATTGAATCCTTCATCCTCTGGCACCTCAGGGAGGTTTTCGCCATCAGATGCATCCTTTATTTTTACTATTTTATGTTTAGAGAGTGCCACAGTGTGGTTCTCACTCAATAACTCCAAGCTTATTCTCGATCTTTTCCTTTTGCGACTGAAGGACTCAATCATCTCCCCATAGTATGCTTGTGTGTCGAGTGTGATGTTGAATCCAACCTTGTGATCTCTGCACGGGATTGTATCCCTTAGTCCCATGAATTCCAAGAGAGCCTCATCATTTTCGAATGAGTCTAGAATTGGCGGTCCCCGTTGGTCGTGATCGATGAGTTGGGGGTACACTAAGTGGATTTGGTGGGTTCATTGGTTTGGCTCAGTGGGTGAGGCACTAATCACTAACAAGGTGGACTCCTCAAAAAGCCTAGGGAGACTTGCTATGGTATCCTCATCATCACTACTAGCACATAGATCGGTAATGTCAAAGGTGTAATTGTTGAGTGGGATCCCTAAGCAAACGGGTGGTCTAGGGATTGTTGTTGTTACCTGAGGAGAGGACCAGACTGCTCTTCTGGGCATACTTCTACTACGTACGGTTATACTCAAAGGGGTATAGCTGAGGCCAATGTTTCGCATCCTTCTTTCCACAATGATGGGCTCCAACCGTCCATCGTTGTTTCTCCCTAGGCTTTCATTCTTGTTATAGCCCATGCCGAACATCATTTGTAACCCTCTGTTTGTTTCCTCCATGGTAGGGTGGGAGTGGGTCTTTCATCTTGGTATAGAGTGTTTATGATTTCCTCCTCATCCACATTCTCCCGACTGAGATCTCCCCAACGGTGGAATCCAGAGGGTTTCATTCTAGTGAGAATAGGTGTTTGAATCAATTGCGGTTGCCCATGTGACCTAGGAGATTGTGGTAACTCTCCTACAACAAAAGCATTTCTCTTCATTCTATAATCACTGCATCCATTGTCCTGTATCATGTTTTTGATCTCAGATATGTCAAGGATGGCGGGTGTCTCTATCATAGAAGTGGAGGCGAGATTAGCTGGGTCTATCTATGAAGTGGATGGTCCCTCATCATTTTTAGGTACTTGAGGGATCTTGTAAAACTTGGCTTCCAAGTTTTTGCAATAGGTGAAAGGTTCGGGATCCCCATGTATGGTAACCTCCTCATTTTGATATGAGAACTTAATGTACTGGTGATAGGTTGAGGCCACTACCTTCATTCCATGTATCCATGGGCATCCCGGGAGGATGTTGTATGGTAGATCAAGGTCAAGAACTTGACAAGTTGTTTCCATGGTTGTTGGCCCCACTTGGATGGGGATCTTGATAGTGCCCTATGACACTCTTTCTTGGTCACCATATGCTCTTATCATGATGCTTTTGTTCTTATTGATGGAATCCTTGGTGAATCCTAATTTTTTTATGAGTTTCAACAAACAAATATTAAGACCTGAACCACCATCTACTAGGACTCGTTTAACTTTCTTTTTATGGATTAGGAGTTGGAGGTGGAGTGTGTGGTTATCAGATGGCTGTGGGGGGAAATCTTGGTCTGAAAATGTGATGATATTTGGGGTAACGATGTTACCCACCATAGCCTGAAATTGCTCTGTGTCAAGGGTGGCAGTAACGGTAGATGTAGCTAGTGCTTCATCCAGGATCTGTCTATGGGCGACGAAGATTTTTAGTAATTCCATGATGGAGATTTTTGCGGGTGATCTTTCGAGCTGGTCAATTACATTGTAATCATAGGGGATGACCTTTGTGTTGGTAATGGGGGTCTTAGCAGGTGCCCCAACAATGGTGACCTTTCCGCCTCATGTGGTGACTCCGTAATCATTGTTGGTTCCCTTGATATTTATGACAGTTACCATCTCGTCGACACATCCGACTATCTCCTCGTATACTAGATTAGCACTAGCATACTTTTGTTTACCCTTATTATTCCCTTGGTTATTTCCTTGATTGTTCCCTTGGTTATGATTCAGCATTGGATTCGTGTAGATTTTCAGGTCTTGGTTTCCGTCCGGCTGCTCGATGTTGATGACCTTATCCTCGATGAGTTCTTGGATGATATTCTTGAGTCTCATGCAGTTGGCGGTGGTGTGTCCTTTGACTTTGTGAAAGTCACATAGGAGATTCTCATTGTACCATGGTGGTTTGGTCATGGGCTCCATGTATTGTTCGGAGTTAGAGATCTTGATTAGGTTCTCTTTGACCAGTTTCTTCATGAAAAACTCAATTGATTCACGAAGGGATGTGAACTTCCTCTTGGGAGGAAACTTGTTGTGGGGAGGTGGTCCTCCTTGATTACCCACATTGTTGACTTGACTGGTGGAAGGTGATTGTGCCACTACCGCATTAGTCTACACATTATTGTGATTATGATGTTGCGGTTGATGATGGTTTTGGGTATTTTGCTCAAGAGCATTGATGACTACCTTAGCGTCAACCACACCATTGTTTGTCATATTTTTGTTTCTCGACCATGTTCGAGGTTTATCATTGTAGTTGTTAGACGGGCGGTTATCCTGCGGTGGAGTGAATGTTGGTGCGCCTTCTCGCACCATAAGGGCTCTTTCAATGTTGAGTGCCTTTGGAATGAGTTGATCGTATGATGTGATGCACTGCATTTTCAAGTAAAATCTCAAGTTTTTATCAAGGTTGGCTATAATGGTGCAGACTTGTTGTTCTTCTAGCATAGTCCACTTGCTCTTATTGGCCTTGGATCACCATCTTTGCAAGAAGGATGTGAATAACTCTCCTTTTTCTTGTTTGAGTGTAGATAGTTCTTCTAAACTGACATCCGCACCCATATTAAAAGCATATTTTTTAAGGAAAGCCTCCACTATTTACTCGAATGTTTTAATGCCCATGGGTAGGTGAGAAAACCATTCCATAGTTAGACTAGTCAGGCTTTGGGGGAAGAGCCACATTAGATATATGTCATCATATGCAACTTCCATGTAGTGCACCTGAAATTTCCTGACGTGGTTTTCAGGGTTGCCCGTTCCATTGTATTTATCAAATTTGGGGATCTCGAATCCCTTTGGCAATGGTACCATGGTGAGACTTCTATCGAACGAATAAGGGTAGAAGTTTCCTGGTGTCCTTGATTTTTTTCTTGCTTGCAAGTCCAACACCTACTGCGAGAGCAGTTTGATTTGTGTTGCGACATCTTTGCTTGGATCGGGGGGTGGGATGAATGAGTTGTAAGGCATTTGGGGAGTGCGCGTGGTGGGAGGAGTACTAGTGGGCATTTGCTACAAGCTTGGTTGTGTGTTTAAGGCTTTTTTGTAAGCCTTCATTTGTGCCAACAATGCCTATTGTTGATCTTGCTGTTGCTATTCCAATAGCGCTTATTGTTGGTCCATTTGTTGTTGTTCCCATGAAGCCTGTTATTGAGATAGCAACGCTTGTTGTTGGTCTAGCTACTGTTGCGCCAACAATGCTTGTTGTTGGTCGAGCTGCTGTTGTGCCAATAAAGCTTATTGTCTAGCTTGTTGGTAGGCTTTTAGGTGGATCGCTCACAATTGCGCTTGGTATTGAGCTTGTGCCTGTTGTTGGGTTTGAGCTTGAGCTTGGGCTTGAGCTTGGGCTTGAGCTTGAGCTTGGTCTTGAGCTTGTGCTTGGGCTTGCTACTTTTGTTGTAGTACTCTTTGTTGGTTGGCCTTTTCAAGGGTTTGGATTAGAGTGGTGAATGAATTTGTTGTGTTGGCTTTCGGTGGGATTGGTGGTGGAATAGGAATCATGCCAACTATCGTGTGGCAGGTGGAGGGATTGTGGTGGTGATTGTGATTTAGGTTGTCAGAGGGGTGTTTGAGATGATTGGTCCTTGAGGAGGCATGCTTTAGGAGATTTGAGGACCAATAGATGCATTAACCATGGTGACAGAAATAGTTGCAATTTGTTGTGAGAATACGGGCAAAAGAAGCGGGTTCAAAGAGGTGGTCGGATTGCTTGGACTGGAAAAATTTTCAATGGGTAAAGGTGGAAGACCTATTCCAAGAAGTGATGTGGATGCGAAAGGAAGCAGGGGAAGGGATGATGCACCAATTTGGAAAGAGAAAGGATTGACAGCTTCCGTCATTCCAAAAAAGCCAACTTCCTCATGCAGTGGGGCAATTGGTATGTTCAATTGATAGGCTGGTGTGGTGTGAAAAGAGGATGGACCAACGGGATTATGAAATGTGAGTGGGACATATGGGTGAGATGGGTTTTCTTGAATAGATGTAGCCGGTGTGGGGGTGATGATTGCTTCTTTATTAGCCACAAGGTGGTGTTTTTGCAATTCCTAGAACATGGAACTCCCCTTGTTCACATTCAGGGAGGTTAGTGTGATGACCAATGTGGTGCAAGGTTCTTCTTGGTTGATGTTGGACAATGGGGATGCATCTGTACTAGTGCTTGTGTTAAGGTCGGGAGGGGGTATGACCCCTCCTCTTGCTATCGTATTTAGGTATTTGAACATAGCACTAACAATTTTGTGGTTCTTTGGATTTTGAACCATTTCCATGATTTCATTTGGTGTCATCCCCATGTCTTCATTTGTGTTGTCCTTTTGATGACTCTCCTCTTGAGGATTTTGTGATGATAAGGGAGAGTTGCTTGGGCGATTGCTTGATCCCGCTAGGTTCACTTTGGTATTTAGATGATTCATGTCCATAGAAGCTGATATTTATCTGATATTCTCCATGTCCTTGTGTTGAGATCTTGTTTGGACCATAAAAAATAGGGATTTGTTCGATCTTAATCCTTTAGGTCCAAAAGAGAAGAACTAGGGAAGCTAAAAGATCAAAGATGGTGATAATGGTGATGGGTTAAAATGGATGGGATGAGTGAGTGAAACCTTTGGAGAACTTTTGAAAATATGTGCTAAACTTTGTAAGGGCTTTTGATTTGATTGATTGTAATAATTTGACTAGATGCGTTAAGTCAAACAAGATTATCGTGAAGTTGTTTTCCCTAGGAAGTTGTGTTATCCTAAGGGAACTTGCACAAAATGGATGAATTGACAAAGTGTATTATGCCAATGTGTTTGAGAACTAATAGACTTTAAGAAGTTGTGTTATCTCAAAGAAAAATTGAACAATGGTTTAAGAGTATGTTGGCTAAGTGTGTTAAGCCAAGATATGATGATGTTGATTTAGCCCTCTAAGTTTAGCGTGATGATTGATTCTAGAGTTCTCAAAAGGTGTGATGATGAAATGAGACTTGATTTGATGGAGGAATGGATGAGAATGACAACTTTGATCTTGAACCTTAACCTAGATGTGACTCTCTCTACAAAACCTCGGTATTGAAGAACATGCTAGACTTCCTATGGGAGAAATGCAAACCTTTGAAAAAGTTCAGGATTTTGTTGACAATAAAATGCATCTAATGTGGCATTGTTCCTTGAGGCTTTTTTGTAGAAATTGTATACAAGTCTCTCCCTTACTTCAAAGAGCATCTCAAGGCGTTGCTCATGGATTTTTAGACTCACTTTCTTGAACTTTGGCTTCGGGATTTTAATCTTGAGGGAAATCATTGGAAACAACACATGTGTAATTCAATTTGTCTCTTTATCTTGGTTAAATGAGGTTCTTTTTATCCAAGACACTTACTTGCTTAGGTTTTCAAACTATATGTCTAGTGTCCCATTTTCTTTCTCATCCCACAAGGTCCCTTGTGTGGAAATCGAGGAAAATAAGGCAAAAATTTCCTTATATTTATCCTTATTGGAAACAACTGATGGTAGAACTTGTACACTTAGAAACCTCAAGGAATGTGATTCCTACGGAAAGCAAGAGTGGGAAAGTTTGTCAATAGGTATTTGTTTCCCACAAGGTGTTTGAAATTTCAAGGTTTTTTTGTGTATGTTTGTTTTACAAAATGTTTTCAAGATCAAGCAATGTGTTTTTTTCCAAGCACTTTTTACACTCCTAGGTTGATGAGGCAATACCTTGTTGGGTTCCCACTTGGATAAATCCAGCTGTGCATATCTTGTGTGAATGGCTAAATGCTTGACCATACTGGCTCCCCTCCACGACACTCACTTATTCGAGTCAGCCAAGCATTAGTACCCATGAATCTCCCATGGCATACCTTCCATTTCCACAACAAGACTGCATGTTACGTGGGGCGACTTCAAAGGACATAACCTTTTGCACCAACAAGATAGACAAGGTTTTGGCCTTTTTCTAAACAAGGGGTTCTAATTAGCATTTTGTTCATGGGGGATTATCTAACATCCGCGAGAGTCCATTGTTGTCCATCTCGTCAGAATAATCCTTGTGATATTGGCCTTTGTTCCAATATCCACACTTATATCCTGGGTGGAAGTCGCTTGGCTTTAGCGTGTTCCCGGTTGGGTCGTTCCCTTGGGTGATTACTTTTTCCCACAAGGAAGGCCCTCTAAGATAAACAAAAGCGAGCTAACATATCCCATCATTCACACAACCCTTGTTGAAAAACAAAGGGGAGAACCTCCGCAATATATCGTGCTCACACTCGCATGTTTTGTTCAATTTTAAGTGCCCAAATCAAAATGTGGAGGCAATATTTTTGACAAGTTAATATCACTAAAATGCTTTTGATTCTCAAGATCGCTATAAAGCGCGAGAGAAGCGCATATGCATTTTAATGATATTAATTTGTTAAAAAGTTTGCAAAACATAAAAGACACTTGTTCATTTTAACATTCAAAGCAATGATGAGTTCGTTTTAGGAGCAACAATTGAAATTTGAAGTTTTCCTTGTTCAATTTTAAGTCCAAATCAAAATCTAGTAAATGTCTAAAAATTCTTTTTAGCCCCTTGGCAACTTTAAAAAACAAAGTTTGTTTGTTCTTTTTAAATCCCAATGAAAATTTAGTATTCTAAGGTCAAATATTTTTAACAAATTTTCTCAAGAAGTGTTAAATAACACTTAAGTGTTTAGGAACACTTTGCACAAAATGAACATGATATAAAAGAAAATTTGAACGTTATTTTTTTTTAAGCCCAAAGTGAAATTATTTTTCCTAAGGCCAAAGATTTTAACAAATATTCTAAAGAAGTGTTAAAGAACACTTTTAGTGTTTAAAAACACTTTGGGTTTGTGAAGATAACATCATGGTGAACTTATCCTTTTTCCTCCATCCTACAAAATAATAGAAAAACAGAGAGTAAAAGAAAAGAAATACAATAAATCAAATAAATATAAAAAAAAATTATCCAAATTTTAAAAACTAGACTGATCCCGTGGCAAAGTTTAGCAAGTGTGGTGCTCCTTAACGGGTGCGGTTCTGCTTAAAAAACACAGGCAATGCTATATAGCGTTGCATGGTCGACTGTATGTGGTGCTCTACAGAAATAGAGACCGCGGGTGCAACAAAATTTTACACACGGTGGAGTTTAGAAGCGGCGGTTTTTGGCAAAATTTCAAATTTGATGCGCAGGAAGCAGTTGTGGTGCAATACAACGCCTCATATGAGTCCGTGGTGCAGTTTCCTATATATGAACAAAAAACTTGAAAAAAACACGGAATTTTGAAAGAAAAATGTGTCAAATGTGATGCTGCCCTCCTTCTAGCGCCAAAATGTGAACCCCTAAACCTGCAAATGCACCAAGAAGTCAAACATTGTTAGTGTTAGATCAAAATGCATGTAAAGATTTGAAGGATTCCCCATGAAATCCACTTATTAAGCTAAAATTAGGAAAATGAAGAACATGAAGCAAGAAACTTGAATTAAATCCTAATTAAGCAAATAAGTTAAATATCTTATGGGGGAATTGGTGCCAATGATATGTTGCAATTGGCCCTTTCCCAATTCCTATGGTTGCAATGTGGATTGATGAAGAAATGGTCAAATCTCCAAAGAGATTTGAGCATAACCTTGGTACAAATGTGCAAATGATAGGAATGTATGGATGAAGATAGCAAAATCAGTTCTCACTTGAAGAGAGTAACTTTGCATATGAGTTGCAGATGAAGATTGAGGAGAAGAGTCCCCAATTTATAGGTTCAAATCTTGGAAGGGATAGTGAAAATAAGCAATGTGGGACAAAAGATAGTCCAATGGAATTGTGCCACTTGTCCAAATGTGATTGGATGAGGAATGTGCAAGTTTTGGCCAATGTGCCAATAAATGCAATTAGGTGGCATTTCAAACTTGAGAAATGACATGTTGAAGAGGGAAAAGGAATGAAGTTAATGTCACTTGGCTCAAGGTCAAGGACATGTAAGAGGCTTTTAATGCCTTGTTGGAAGGACCAAGTCCACTTGGACTTTTTGAATTCAAATAAGGAATATTCCCTTTTTGATGCTTTGTGAGGGAAAATAGGAGAATTAATAAATCAAAGTAATTGATTTATTGTGCAAGTTGCATTCTCTAGAGAATTTTAGTGAGAAGGATTAACTTAATCAAGGATTTGATTAACTTAATGAAGAATTAGGTGATGTGACAATTTAGACTTAGATTTATGAATTGATTTAAGTCAGAGATTGAGAGAAAATGATTCATTAAATAAATGATTTGATTTATTTAATAAAGAAGGAATGTGTTAGATTAAATCAAAAAAGGTTTAATTTATTTCATTTAATAGGAGGACTTTTAGAGATTTTAATTAAATAAAATGATTTATTTAATTAAATAGCAATGTAGGATTAATTAAATTAAACTGATTAATTTAATCAAAGGAGGTGATAGACCTAATCCAATAAATAGTAATTTATTGAATTAAATGATAGAAAGTGATGAAATGCTAAGAATTTGATCTGAGAGGAAACGTTGTTAGTAATCGGGATTAGGTGTGCCAAAATGAATTTGTTCATTTTCCATGTCTACAGTTATTTTTGCAATAAATTTGGTCACAAAGTAAACTCTTGCAGATTTATGAATTGTAGAACTCCTAGATTTGGCTTTAGGCAGAATCATGGTTTTGCAAGATAGATTAGATGTTTCACATGAAAATCTTTGGGTCATTCTGCTAAGCAATGCAATGTTGATCAGCAGAATAAATAACTAAAAACTATCAAATTCTAGAAACCCAAAGCAGTTAACAACATTGAATAGACTATGCTTGTTCAAACTGCTTTTCACTCAAAGAAAAAGGACCTATGGGTCCTGGATAGTGGATGTTCAAACCACATAACCGGTGACAAAGAAAAAATTACAAATCTAGAAGACTATGTTGGTGGATATGTAAAGTTCAGAGACAACTCTAGAATTCAAATCAAAGGTAGAGGTTCTCTGTTTCTGAATGAAGACACTCCAATCTACAATGTATACTATGTAGAAGGATTAAAACATAACTTTTTGAGTGTCAGTCAAATCTGTTATAGTGGCTATCAAGTCCTGTTCACTTCACAAGGATGTGAAATCAAAAACCAGATTGGCAAAGTTGTTGCTGCTGGAAGAAGGACTAAGGGAAATTTCTACAACTTACTTGACACCTTTGGACATGAAAACAATCAAGGTATATATGCTTAATGATTCATGTTGAAGAAAGCTGGTTGTGGCACAAGAGACTAGGCCACATTAATTTTGATAATATGGTCAGAATTATAAAAAATCAGAATGTAAGAGGTCTGCCCCTTCCTAGAAACCCTGACAAAGCCATTTATAAAGAGTTTCTCAAAGGAAATAAAACTAAAGTAAGCTTTAAATCCAAGGAACACTTCTCTACTAAGCCTCTGCAAATTGTTCATACTGACTTATGTGGTCCTACAAGGACTAGGTCCATAAATGGTGAGAAATATTTCATGATGTTTGTTGATGACTACTCTCATATGGTATGGGTTACCTTTCTCAAGAATAAATCAAAAGCTTTTGAATGTTTTAAAATTTTTAGAAAACTAGTAGAAAGAGAGTCAGGTTTAAAATTAAAATGTTTAAGATCTGACAAAGGTGGTGAATTCACCTCACAAGAATTCATAGATTACTATGACAAAAATGGCATAAAAAGATAGTATGTTACTGCCAGAACACCTCAACAAAATGGGGTAGTTGAGTAAAAGAATAGGATTGTAAAAGAGATGGCAAGAACTATGTTGAATGAAGAAAATCTACCAAATATGTACAGGAAAGAAGTTGTTCATACAATTTTCTACATGTTGAATAGAGTCCAGATCAGAGTGAAATCAAATTTCACTCCATATGAACTATGGTATGGTAAATCTGCCTCAATTAAATATTTTAGAATATTTGGTTGCAAGTGTTTTATCAAGAGAGATGATGAAAACTTAGGTAGTTTTCAATCTAAAATAGATGAATGTATTTTCTTAGGATACTCTACTCACATCAAGGCATTTAAATGCTTTAACAATAGGCTGAATAAAATTGTTGAATCAGTAAATGTCAAATTTGATGAAAATTTTCTTTTAGATGCTGAACCTATGCAGGATGATGAAGAGGACGAATTTGAACTTGATATAATTTTAGAAGCCTTTGAAACTGCAGAGCCTGAAACAAAACTAGCAAGTCCTAAACTTGCTGAAGGAAAATCTGAAGATGCTGAAATTAGCTCAAAAAAATGTGAAACTAAAATTCCTTCAAAATCTCTTGCTAAAAACCATCCTAAAGATCTGATTATAGGAGATAAATCAGAAGGAGTTCAAACAAGGAAAAGAATAGTTAACTATGATGAAAATGCTCACATAGCTGAGCTTACTACTTTTTTTCTAATCACTTATTTTGAGCCAAAAAAAATTGATGAAGCTCTAACTAATGAATGTTGGCTTAATGCAATGCAGGAAGAAATTGATCAAATTGAAAAAAATCAGACTTGGGATCTAGTCCCAAGACCAGATGACAAAAATGTCATAGGAGGCAAGTGGATCTTTAGAAATAAACATGATGAAAATGGTCATGTTGTTCGCAACAAGGCTAGATATGTCTACAAAGGATATGCTCAGCAAGAAGGTATTGATTTCGGTGAAACCTTTGCTCCAATTGCTAGACTTGAATCAATTAGAATTTTCTTGGCATATTATGTTTTCAAAAAAATCACTATATATCAAATGGATGTAAAAATTGCCTTTTCTAAATGGATACTTAGAAGAAGAAGTTTACATAGAACAACCTGAAGGGTTTATGTGTAAAAACAAACCCAATCATGTCTACATGTTGAAAAAGGCTCTATATGGCCTAAAACAAGCTCCTAGAGCTTGGTACTCCAGATTGGACAGTCACTTACTATCAAAAGGTTTCATTAGAGGAGGAGTAGACAACAATCTGTATGTTAAAATTGAAGGATCTGATATTCTTCTTGTTGAAATTTATGTTGATGACACCATTTTTGGTTGCAACAATATTGCCTTGAGTAAAAAATTCTCACAAATCATGGAATCTGAATTCGAAATGTCGATGTTGGGAGAACTCTTATTTTTCTTAGGTCTTTAGATATCACAACTTGAATCTGGCATCTTTTTATCTTAAGCAAGATATGCAAAAGAAATGTTAAAAAGGTTTCAAATGGATGAAAGTCATCCTGTAAGCACCCCAATGGCTACTGGCTATAAATGTAGCAAGGTTGATGACTCTCTTGTTGTCAACCCAACTGACTATAGGTTAATGATAGGCAGCCTATTATATTGAACAACCTCAAGACCTGATATAATGCAAGTTGTTTGCATGGTTGCTCAATTTCAGGAATCTCCTAAGGAATCTCACATCAATGTTGTGAGAAGGATTCTTAAGTATGTACAAGGCACAATTGAGTATGGGCTCTGGTATCCTAGAAGCAATGATTTCTCTTTAGTAGAATATACTGATTCTGACTGGGCAGGATGTCTAGATGATAGGAAAAGCACCAGTGGTGCTGCTTTCTTTCTTGGTGATCATTTAGTGGCTTGGCACAACAAAAAGAAAGAATCTATTTCGCTCTCTACTACTGAAGCAAAATATATAGCTGCCAATTCTTGTTGCACTTAGGTAATTTGGATGTCATAGACATTATCAGATATGGGTATTGAAATTCCAAAAACTATTATTATTCTATGTGATAATACTAGTGCAATCAATATCTCAAAAAATCAAGTTATGCACTCTCAAACTAAACACAGCTATCAGATTTCATTTTCTTCGTGAAAAGGTGTTGGTTAATGAGGTATCTATGAAATATGTTCCACAAGCACAGGTTGCTAACATTTTTACAAAACTGTTGGGTAAAGATATCTTTGAAAGACTTAGGTCTCGATTGGGAGTTGTCTCTCAATCTTTGTTATCTTAAATAGTTCATCTCAGTGATAGGGGGAGCTGGTTAGCTCTTCCTGTAGCTCATACACACTGCTTAAAGGTTAAATCTACAGTTTGATGGAAAGTCATAGTTGTTTTTGGTTTATCTTTGTTGGTCTCCCTTTATCCTTGTGTCAAAGAGGGGCAGAATTATGTGCATTCAGTTACAACTCATTATTTGGTTTGGTGGCTCAGTTTTTCCATCAAGGACAAAGGGGGAGTTTGTTGAATCCCTCTTGTGCTTTTTTTTCATTGATGACAATTTATGTTACTCTGGCATCTTGGTGGTTACTATCTTAGTTGTTCCACCTGTCTATTTGACACATTTAATTCATTATTTTTATTATCTTGGTGGCTTTGATATCTTGGGTCCATGGGTAGATCTCAGTTGAGGTATTCTGGTTACAGGTTCTTTTCTCCATTGATCAGGTGATATATTTCTGGTCTAACAATTATGTTTTAGTGATGCACTTAATTACATGTATTTGGCATTTTGGTTATAGTTCTTCTACAGATTGATTATTTTTGGCTTGATCAGTTACAAGCATCTTGACAATGAAAAATTTCTTGATATTCATCAAAGATATATTCCTCCATTTTCAGTCAGTGGCATGGGTATGAGGAATAGTCTGATAATTTTTTTTAAGCTCTTGGTATTCAGTTTCTGGCATATTATAAGGGATTAATCATTATTGTGTTTATGGCGTTGTGGATACCATTGGACTTTTCATATTGCTTTGGTCATAATGAGGTGGCTCTCATTTCTGGTTTTAATTGATATGTCTTGGATTTGGCCATTATCTTTGGCACACTATGGCATTGGATTTTTAATAAGGTGGAAAATTAGCTTAGGTCAAAGTTAAATGAATTATCAATTATTTGCATATGATTTGGGCTTTAAGGTGGATAAATCTCTAGGCTTGAAGGCCGACAAAATGTATTTGGTTTGATTAAGCTTTTACTTGTCACATTGTAAGTGACTTTGCCTTGGCTACATGGGAACATAAAGTCCTATGTATTCGACCCTTCACATGAAATAATGCTTGTCATTATTTGAATCGGCATTACACATGCTTTGTCATTTATTCGAGCAATGATTTGGTTGACATGAATTTGGACTACTTTGGCCACGGATTTCAATTAGACCTATGAGTTCTTTCATTATCTTTTTTGTCCTCTCGGACTCCAAATGTTATCATCATTTGCAAAGGAATTCGTTTTTGCTTGATGTGAATGTTTAGGGAAAATCATTAGGCTTCTCTTTTTGAGGGTTTAGAACCGCTCTCTGGTTGCCATCATGGATCATTGTACTTAGCCATTTCATTGTTATCTTTAGCATTTTGTTCTTGGATATCAAATGGGATTTGTAAGAAGACCATCACAATGGTTGCTCTGTGTGTCAGCTTCCAGCCACTAGGTGATTACATGGTTTTGGAAGATGTCTTGGCCGTTTCATCCACATGCAAATCTCGTAATCCATTTTTTGATAGCAACTTCATTTTTCAGGTATTTATCATTGGACTGCTCTCTAGATCCATTATTTTGTAGACAAGGTTATTTCGAGCTATGTTATCTTTGTTTTGCAAATCAAAAATGAAAAATGTCTATTACTTTCAACAGAGAAGTTTGAAATGATTGGTTTTAAAATGTGACTGCAAATCTTTTAGAGATTATCATGACAGTTTTAAAGGGTTTATAATTTCTATTTATGGGCAATTCAAAATACTCTCAAATCAGATCAGTTAATCTTTTGGGTTCATTTATAAAGTTTCTTGGCTGCATCTTCTGAAGATCATCATAAGTTTTGTGATTCGTTTTGTTTTGGATAGTGGGTATAAGTGATACCTCAAGAATCTTTTCCGTTTCACTCTTGAAGTCATTGGTAACCATTCTTATTTGATTTAGGTTACTATTTCAGCTTGACATTATAATGATTTTGGTTATTGGGCATTGTTGTTTCAGTTTCTTAAAAAGTGCAGTTACTATACTGGGTACTGTTCATGAAATATTCTCTTAGCTTCATCTAGGTTCATGGGTAACTATTTTTGGGTATATTCTGTATTAGGTTTCAATTGCCAAAATTATACTTCAGTTGCATTGTTGTTTCTGCCAGGGTAAAATGGTTATCATTCTTGTTTTTAAAAGATGTCTTCTTACCGTTTTGTGTAAGCACTGCATGTGCAGGCCGCTAGTGAAGAAAAGTTTTGTCACACCTCTATTTTTGGATACTGCTGTTCTATCCTTGATAGAAAGAAATAATCCTTCACTCTTGATCACTGCAACACTAGGAACTATTACTTGACAGTTGTATGGTAACCTAAAAACAACCTTGTATAATCTCTAGAAAGTGAAAAACGAGGAACAGTGGTAATACTTCCTAAATGTAACGATGTTTTCTGTAAAGAGACAAAAACAGAGAGATTAGGGTTCTATCATGACAGAAAAACAAAATTTGAAACAAGGGCATTACTATTAAGACATGCAAAATTCTATTATGTTCTATGATGCTGAAAAATTAGAAAACACAGTGTGTAGTCAAATCTGTAAGTTTTTTGTATGAAAAAGTTTGAAAATCAAACTGTGAGAAAAGAAAGAAAAGATATATCAATGTAATGAAATTGTGATCAGGAGTTTTATTGTCACTGTAACTAATTTATTTTCCTGAAGCTGTATCAAGATTAGATAAGGTATGGAATTCTTAAGAGTCAATTTTGACTCTTGAAAACTCTATGGTTTGTTAGTCAAGAGGCACTTGACAGAAATAAGTAAAATAGAGAGATTCTTTGTACTATTGTACATTCTATTAAATAATAGGAAAGGGGCCTTGAGATTGGTGTCTCTAAACAGAGGGGTTGGTGCTCCTTGAGTCAGTGCTCAAAAATCAACCATTGAGGCTTTGTCAAAATAAATTATTGAAATGAAAGCCTGGAAAAGGCAGCAAGTTCAGGAGTGGTTTTTCTACCGCAGGAGGGTTTTCCACTCAACATATCTTGTGTCTATTTGTGTCTCTGTGATTCATTTTCTTTAGTACTTTACTGCTTTAAAATGTAATGTTACACTACTCATTTCAGTTTATATGATTGCATTCGAATAAATGAATGATACTATCATTGATAAATGAGTACATATCTATGGTTCTTTTTAGTTTCAGTTAAAATTGTTAAAGAAGTTATAAACACTGATTCACCCCCCCTATCTCAGTGTATTTTAACTCCAACAGTAAATTCCATATAATAATTATACACCATGAGAACTTCTCTAGACTTAATGGACTAGTGAGGGAATCTATAAAATTATCCTAGGTTTCAACCTTTAGTAACATCACCTTCTAATTCTCCCATATCTCTAAAAAAATGATATCAACTATCATGATCAATTCTAACCACTCTACAATCAAAACTGTGCACATTGAAAAACTGAAAACTAGTGATTAAACCTGTAAATCTAAATCAGCAATTCAACATGACATTCAATGGAACTTCTCTAAATGAAAATGCATGTAACATAAAACTAAATCGCTAGAATTAATAACATGAATCTTCAAAATAAATCTATCTCCATTGTTATCCTTTTCCACTTTATCTTGGATTTGTTCTTAGATTTTACGAGCAAACGCACAAGAAGCTCTATAGAATTGGATGATCAAAATGAGATTGAGAATTTGCATGTCCAAATGTGTGAAGGAACCCTTATTTTATAGCTTAACTCATGGGTGAGTCCAAGTTGTGGGAGAAGTGTGGGATAAATGGTGAGATGGAAAAATGCATTTTTTTAAAATTAATTATAATAGAAGATAATTTATGGCATAATATATGCTTAAAAACATATAATTGAGTGCATGTATGAATAATTTAATGAAAATGGATTAAATGATTGATTGATTTCATGAATTTGCATTATTTAAAGGAATATGGCGAATGAATGCAAATAATATTTTAATGATAATTCAATTGATGCATGTAAAAATGATTATGTAAATGGAAGAGTTGTGATTTTAAATGAAATGGACTATGAAATGCTTATGTGAATGCATTTATGGAATAAGTGAAAATGACCTAATGAAGGATATATTTATTGATTACTTAAATTTATGAAATGGATTGAGGAACTATTATGAAATATGCAAATTATTTTATGAATGCAGTGATATGTAAAGAGATTATTATGCAGATGATGGAATAAATAGATAAAATGATTATGAAGTCATTTTTATGCATCTACATTTTGCCCCTCTTTGAGACAATGCAGTTTATCACATTGTTTCAAAGAAAAAGATATGCCCTAGTGAAAATAAGAATGAACTACTATGAAATATGAAAATTATATTATGAATGTAGTGATATGTAAAGAGATGATTATGCAGATGATGGAATAAATGGATAAAATGATTATGAAGGCATTTTTATGCATCTACATTTTTCCCCTCTTTGAGACAATCCAGTTTATCGTGTTCTTTCAAAGAAAAAGATATGCCCCAGTGAAAGGAAGAATGAGGAAGGATGATGAGGAGGTAGAGGTATGCCCCCTCGAGAGGACAGGCGGGTTTAAAGAACATGAGTGTGCTCTTGAAATGGATGAGAGGACTAGAGGATGATAGATAGATATGATAGAGGGTAATAGATAAGGATGATGAAGAAAAAAATGAAACAGTGAATGAAAATCAAAGAAATGATAGATGAGAAAGAGAGATATGAAGGAAATGAGAGTGATGAAGCTTCTTGTGCTTTACAAAGTGCTTTTATCATCATAGAGCGGTAAAATATGGCAAATGGACACAAAACACCATGGTATGACATAGACCAAGGTGTGCAAGGCCATCCATCTATAAAACAGGCAGTCATACACAAGCAATGTCCTAACTCATACTAAAGGAAAAGTTGCCCTAGTCTTTTTGTGAAGACAAATTACAGACAACAATCAAAGAAAAGGCAAGTGATGAGACATCATCGCTCCTCTAAATCTTGCATGTGACATCCTCGAGGTGGCTAGTAACATGACAAAAGAAAATTCAAAAATATAAGACAAAATAAACCAACGAGGTCAATAACCATGCAAATTATTTGTCATTAAGTGTTTTCTAGTGTGTTAAGGGATGAGGTGAGTGACGAGTGGACTGTGTTGACAAACCCTAGTTTTAGGAGAAGAAACATGTGGTATAAGACGTCAAGTATAGTTTCGATCATGCAACTACCTATATAAGGAGAATGACAAAGTGTGACAGTGACAAGGTCTGGTTTCAGGAAGGACACATCCTATATAAGACCATTGGTTTTGATCAATTTGACTAGTTCGATTAATTTCACAAATGACTAATTTGATGTGAAGACTTGTTGGCTTGCTTGTCTTGTTGATTCAGGAATTTTGTTTAATGTTGAGATAATTGTGTTGCATCTAAGTTGACATTGTTCGATTTATTTTGATTGACCTTGGTGGCCTCGAGGGCTCATCGACAGATAGCCTTTCCTATGTAGCAATGTGTAGAGACCTCGTAGTTTGACATGACCCTTGACTTTGTTTCAATGACAAAGGACTGAATCATGATTGTATTTGACAACACCTAAAAGATTAACCTAATGCCTCGAGGGCACACCAATAGATGGCCTTGCCTATGTCCAGTCGTAGAGGGAATGTAGTTCGATAATGACAAAGATTGACATGATTGATTGTGAATCTATTTTTCTGGGATTTCTAAAAGCTTTTTGAATGTTTTGGGTTTTGACATGTTTTGATTTTTTTTGGATTTTGAAGTTTTATGATTTTTTTAGATTTTTTAAGGAAATTTTACTATTTTTATGGCTTTTTTCAGGACATTTTATGATTTTTAGGGATTTTCTTTTTCAGGATATTTTATGATTTTTATGGAATTTTTTAGGACATTTTATGATTTTTATCGCTTTTTTTTAGGAGATTTTATGAGTTTTTTTCTTTTGAATATAGTGACGTCTAATGATCAGTGCAAAATCTAGTGCAAGTCAAGGATATTGCTCCAGTTGGGTATAAGATGAGCCAATAGGGATGTGATGGGACAAGATTTATCATGGACGAGTGATGCAAGCGAAAGATGCAAGACATCAGCCATTTGGAAGTCATGATAAAGATGACAAGGCCTAACAATGGATGTTAAATAGGAGATGATGAAAAGTAAAGTCCTTAGTATGAATCCAGGTTAAAGACCAGATAGAGTGATAGTAGATGACCGAGCAAAGATTGACTACACATGGCGCCTGTTTGTGAGGTTTTCACCATAGTACCTATCCAAGGCGCCTATTTACTAGGTTTTCACCGTTGGATGAATTTTTTCTTTTTTTTTTTGTCACCAAGATGCCTATTTGCCAGGTTTTCATCAGAGTGACCATTTTTTCTGGGCTTTTTTTTTATGTATTTTTTCAAGACTTTTTCTCATTTTTTTGTATTTTTCAAGATTTTTTCTCTTTTATTTTTGTATTTTTTTTGGACTTTTTCTTAGCTCTTTAAAGCTAAGTATAGAACTTGCGCAGGTGCAATCTATTGATGGGATCAGAAAAAGGTTCGCCTTTAGGTGTAGACAACTGATAAGTGCCAGAACCAAAGGATGTTGTTATGACATATTGACCCAGCTAGTTAGGCTCAAATTTATCGAGTTTTTCACATTTTGCTTGATTTTTTGGATTTTGCATCAACACTAAGTCACTAATGTCAAAATTCTTGACCAAAACCCTTTTGTTGTAACTATGGTAAAGATGGTTCGGGTATGCCTGTAGGTGTGTCAAGGTCTTCTGTGTGCATTTATCAAGCAACTCTAATTCATGTAGTCAAAATATATAGTACTCCTCATCGCCAATGAGCACTTTTAGAGATACCTGCAGGGAGGGGACTTCAACCTCTATAGGAAGGATAGCCTCGGTACTAAAGACTAGGAAAAATGGAGTGGCACTGATGGGTGTGTGGATGCTTGTGTGATACGCCCATAGGGCGGGGTTAAGCTAAATGTGCCAATCATGACTAGCATCATTGACAGTCTTTTTAAGAATTTTGATTACTATCTTATTGGACGCCTCAGCTTGGTCGTTACCTTATGAGTAATATGGTGTGGAAAAGCGATGTTGAATGTGGAATTTTTCACATAACTCACGGACATCCTAATTTTTGAAGGGACTACCATTGTTAGTGATGATGGATTTTGGGACACCATACCAGCATATGATGTAATTGAGGATGAACTTGGAGATTTTTTTACCAATTATGTATGCTAGGGGAATGGCTTCAATCCATTTTGTGAAATATTCAGCTGCAGTGATGATAAACTTGTGGCCATTAGATGAAGTGGGATGGATTTTTCCTATGAGGTCGAGTCCCTATTGGGCGAAGGGCCATGGCAAAGTGATCGGATGTAACTCCTGTGCAAGTGCATGGATGAGGTCACTATGTATCTTGCACTTTTGATATTTCTTTACAAAGTGAAAGGAATATTGCTCCATTGTAGGCTAGTAATATCCCAGTCACATGATCCTTTTAGCTAGGTTCAAACCACTAGAATGGGCTTCGCATATACCCTCATGTACTTCATGTAAGGTAGTTTTTGCTTCGTTAGTGTCAAGACATCTGAGTAGGGTATTGTCTAGGCTACGTCTATATAAGGTGTCACCGATGATGGTGTAGAAGGTGACTTAATGAAGGATGGACTTGTGTTGGTTGTTGGATAGGTTAGGGGATAATGTCTGGTAATGTAGATATTCATAGATAGTCTAATACCATGGGGAATGGGGACCAACAATTTCACACACCATCTCAGATTCAGGGACATCAAAGGCAGGGACCAACAACTATTCCACTAAGAACTTGTATTGTGACATATTATTGGGAATGTCCAAGAGAGATCCAATGGTGGCCATGGCATGAATTTCTTTGTTCTGAATCCATGGGATCTAACAAAATGTAATATCTACAAAATATAGCTTAAAACTATCAACCATTCTTTTGTATGGAGTTAATTTCTCATCTTTAGTGTCATAGTCATCATTGACCTATCAAATGACCAATTGTGAATCACCAAATACTTGTAGACATGTAATTTTCCATTTTATAGCCATGCACAATCCTATGAGTAAGGCCTCATATTTTGCAATGTTGTTTGTGCATGGGAAAGCTATTCTGAAGGATTTGGGAATACTATCACCTTGAGGGGTGATGAATATTATTCTCACACCTGATCCATGACTAGTGTATGAGTCATCAAAGTATAACATCCATGTCGCACGAATGTCTAGTGTCAATATTTATTTATTTGGGAAATCAAAAATCAAAGGGTGATAAGCTTTTGTGGGTGCATCAGCAAGTTGGTATGTGATAACATGTCCTTTTATTTCTTTTCGATCTACATACTATATTTCATAGTCACTGAGTATCATGACCCACTTAGCTAATCGTCTTGTCAATGTTGCTTTGTTGAGTAGGTATTTTAAAGGATATATCTTAGCCACCAATCTTGTTTGACGATTTAGCATGTAATGACTTAGTTTCTAAGAAGAAAAAACTATAGTGAGACAAGCACATTCAATAAAGCTATAGTTGAGTTCATACCCAACTAGTGTGTGGCGAATGTAATAGATTTCTCATTCTTTCTCATCATGAGAATTTTGTGCAAGCAGTGCTCCCAGTGTGAAAGTGGTAGCTGATATGTAAAGGATTAGGGGTTTACCATCTATTGGTGGCACAAAAATAGGAGGTGTCAAGAGGTACTCTTTAATCTGTTGCAAAGTTTTCTCACACTTATCTTTCCATATAAAAGGAACTCCCTTGCATAAAAAATATTGAAAAGGTTGGCATTTATCTACAAGCTATGCAATGAAGCATCTGATGGATTGAAGTCAGCCTTGCAATGTCCTGAGTTGACTAATTCTTGTTGGGGGAGGCATGTCTAATATAGCTTTTACTTTTATCGAGTCCACTTCAATGCCTCTACAAGAAACTATATATCCTAAGAGTTTTCTCGATGTCATGCCAAAGAAACATTTTTTTGGATTTAGGCAGACTTTATATTCTTCAAGCCTTTTGAAAAAAAAACCAGGACTCTTAAATGATCACCATGTGTCAAGGATTTTTCCAAAAGGTCATCAAGATAATCTTACATTAATGTGTGCACGAGATCATGAAATATGGTGGTCATTTCTCTCTAGTAGGTTGTGCCTGCATTTTTAAGTCTGAAGGGCATGAAATTCCAACAGTACGTATCCCATGGGCAAGTGAATGCAATCTTATGCTGATCTTCAAGAGTGATGTGGATCTAATTATATCCTAAGAAGCCATCCATGAGGGATAAAATCTCGTAACCTATCATTAGATCTACTCTGATGTATATGCTGGGAAGTGGGAAGTCATCTTTCAGACATGCTCTGTTCAGGTCACAGAAATTTGTGCAGATAGATATTTTTCCATTTGGTTTATTTACTGGTACAAGGTTTGAGATCCATTCTACATAGTCAATAGGTCTTATGAAACCAACATCTAATAATTTCTTGAGTTCATCTTTGACTAGTAGAGCTATATGAGGATGCATTTTTCTAAGCTTTTATTTAATAGGATTTTCATTTGGAAGCAATGGTGAATGATGTAGGACCGGTGTGGGGTCCAACCTAGGCATTCCAACATAAGACCAAGAAAAATTGACTTGATTTTTGGTGAAGAATTCTTCAAATTATGGTTTTTCTTCTTCTGTCAAGAATGTTGCAAAGAGAATAATCTTAGGATTCTCTGTTGTACCTATATTGACTTCCCTTACTTCTTCAATCAACATCAGGGATCTCTCTTGATTAATGGGAAGAAAGTCCCATTCTCCATCCTTGGGTGCCTCAGAGAGGTTTTCGCCCTTGGATACATCTTATTTTTTTACTTTTTATTGGTCACAAGGTGCCTTGCAGTTTTCACCTAAAGACGTTTCATTTTTTACTTTATTTTTTCATTTTATTTTAATTTTTATCATTTTTGTGACTAAAGGGTAGAACAGTCTTGCCAAAATATGTCACAGCATCAAGATCTATAGTAAAACCATCCTTATGGTCTCCTTGTGGTATGCCTTCTCATTGTCCCATGAATTCAACAATGGCTTCATCATTTTCAAATATGTCCAAAGTGGGTGGATCTTTCTGGTCTCAATCAACTAATTGTGAGTAAATGAGGGAAATGCCATCATTGGTATTACTGAAGGATGGGGAAGTAGAAGATAGGGTAAAGATGGATGTGTTATCGAGGTCCCAAAAGGATTTTATCCATGCTCTTTCTTGTGTGGTCTTTGGTAGGTCAGGTTCGTGAAAGGAATCAGTGTGGATATTAATATCCATGAGGTTGGTAAAGGATGGATGAGGTGTATCAAAATCATGAAAGACATAGTCAAACTCATAGTCACTAGTGGTACAAGAATCCCACTCATATTCATTAGAGTCAATGTCACTATCATAAAGGTCGATAGGGTTTCAGATGTCTTGACATCTTTCAAAGCACTCACATCCTTATTTGAAAGCACCTTAGTACTCGAAGCACCAATCTTAATTGGTACAAACCCTAACCCCAAGTTCTTTGGTCATTTAAGAGGCATCAAGGGTTCACTTATTCCATTTTTATGTATGCCAAGTCCACTAATTCCATCATAACCCTTTTGTTTCATGATCTTAAAGCCTTTGCCATATTGTTTTGCCGGTAGCAGCTGCAAATCTTCTTCATCTTTGTAAATCCAATTTGAAATATCCTCAATGTCTTCTTTGTTTAACTCTCCCCAACTTGTAAAGGTGTTGGTGGGTGGAGTTTTGATAACAAATTTAGGTTCCATCTTATAAACAGACTTTTCATAGGATTGTGGAAACTTTGGTAGCTTGGTGATATAGTAGGAAGTAGTCATATGATATTCCCCACACCCCTTGTCCTGGATTTGAATCTTTAGATCAGTGGATGGAATGGTGAATGTGGAGGAATTATTCAGAGTGGATGGATCCATGTAGTTGGATGGAGCAGATGTTGCAACTTCATGGTTTATAGGCACTTGATGTTCAAGGACCCCTCTCAAATTAGTGCAATATTGAAAGGGGTCAGGATCGCAAATGATTATAATTTTGGTGTCATTGTAAGGAAAATTCAGACATTGATGGTATGTGAAGGGGACAAATTTCATGGAACAGATCCATGGTCAGCCAAGGATTAGGTTGTATGGTAGTTCAAGATCCAGGACTTGGAATGTGGTATCTAGTGATGTCGGTTCAATCTTGATAGGCAGTATGATAACACCCTCAGAAGAACATTCTTCATCATCATAGGTTTTGATTGCAATGCTCTTAGTTCCATCCACACATGTTTTAGATAGGCCCAATTCCTTCACAAGTTTTAGAGTGAAAATGTTCAATCTTGCTCCGCCATCTACTAGGACTCATCTGACCTTATTATTGTTTATAAGGACCTCAAGGTGCAATGGGTCATTATGGTTCGACTTGGAGGTAGAGTAATCTTTGTCAAAAAAAGAGACATGGTGGGAGTTGGCCAAGTATCCAACCATGGCTTCAAATCAGCTGCTATCCAGGTCAGTAGGGACAGAGGTTTCTTTAGAGCCTTATCAAGGATAGCTTTGTGTTTGGGTGATATGTGTAGAAGCACAAGGATCAAAATTTGTGTGGGTGTCTTTCCCAATTGGTCAAGAAGGTTAAATATTGGGCTTTAGATTGTGGCTGCTTTGGAGGAGGACCAGATATGGTAACCTTAGCTTTGCGAGTAGTGATGGAAATTTTAGGTTGTTTCTTAATGGTGATCATGTTAACATGATGGTCAACAACTCGAAGGTGATTAATAATTTTGTAGTCAAAAGAGGCATTGGTATAATTGGCATGGTTATCTGTCTTTTGACCTAAATCGAAGGCTTTTCCATGATCTTGTAATGGATTCTTAAAAATTATATGATCTTTATTGGAAGTTTGTTGTTGTCCATCAACCTCTATGGTGTCATTTTCAATTAGGTCTTGAATTAGGTTCTTCAATTTACGACATAAAGAGGTCCTATGCCATTTAATATGGTGGTAATCGCAAAAGAAATTTTCATCCCACCAAGAGGGTTTAAATTGGCCTGGGTCATATGGTTTGGGCTCTTGGATTTGTATAACATTTGATTGTAGTAGATTCTTTATGACAAATTCAATTGGTTTCGGTAAAGGATTGTATTGCCTCTGTGTATTACCTTGGCTGTCTTGGGGGTCCCCTTTGTTGATTGTTTTATATCATGTTAGTTGCTTGATTGGAAACATTTGATGTGTTATTGTGCATGTTGGGTGCTTTGTGAGTCAATGTGAGACCTATTCTATTGACATCTTTGGAATCTATGACTCCATCGTTTGTTACATTCTTATTGTGGGACCAAATATTTCTTTTGTCGTTAGAGGTGTGTTGGTTGTGTGTGTTTTTGTTGTCATATGTGAGTTCATCTTGGGCTATTAGGACTTATTCCAATGTCATACCTTTTTCCACCAAGTCTGAAAATTTTGTACAACAATGTACTTGCAATGGATGTTTTAATTTGGATATGAGATTCTCAACAAACATGTCAACTTTTTATTTTTCAGGAATTTCAATAGGACATCTACTTGCCATGTTGCGCCATCTTTGGATAAAGTTAATGAAAGTATCACCCTCATATTATGTCATGTGGCATAAGGTGGCTATTGTGATACCATTTTCAATGTTATAGGAATAGTTTTCTACATACATGTTGGCTAATTCTTCCCATTATTTTCTAGATCATCTAGGTAGTAATGCAAACCATTCAAGTGCAGGACCGGCAAGACTTCTAGGAAACAATCTCATCAAGTATGTATGTTCAAAGGCCACATCTACACATGTTGTATTAAATTCCCTTATGTGTTCAAGTGGATTTGTCTTTCCCTTGTATTTATTGAAGTTAGGTATGATGTAGCCATGAGGGAATGGTGGCATGTAAATGCTAGGATCATATGGATATGGATGTAAGTCATGTGACATGAATGTTTTCTTGTTTGATAGTTGCATTCCTTGCACTTGTTTTTGTAAACCAGTCACTTTGGAAGTCAAGGCATCTATTACAAGATTTTGGGTGACATTATGTTGAAGTGCCATGTTTGTATTATGGTGAGATGACATGTGATGCATCTGAGCTGGATTTTGACCATGTCCATAGGTATGAATGTGTGATGTATATGTTGGAATGTGTGAAGTAGTTGTGTTGTATTGTATTTTTCCATGTGGATTTTGATGTCCAAAAGAGGATCCGTATGGTATATTGAAAGCGTTTGATGTGTGTGTCCATTGTCCTTGTTGAAAAGGGTTATAGCTATGCAAAGTGTTTATGTTTTGGCTAGAAAAAACATTCATGTTTTTCCCTTGCAAGGTGTGGTTATTAAAAAAAGGACCTTGTGACATGGCATTTGTGTTTGATTGAGATCCTTGCATAATAATCTGTCTTGGCTTAGGTTTACCAAGGATATTAGATGTGGATGCCCCTATGGCCCGAGATGATGACCCAAAGGAAGTAAATGTTGAGCCAAAGGGTTGTGTCATGAATAATGGCTGCGATGTGGTTTATGTTATAGACTGTGATATAGATTGTGTTGCTAGGATGAATAAAGTGTTGGTGGTTGTGGTATTTTCGCTTGTCGCTTCAATAGGTATGGAAACTATAAGTTGTGGTGAAGATTGTCCTTGGCTTGTTTGTGTGTTGTCTTTTCATGGTGTTGCAGCACATAAGTTATCAACATCAAATCCTTGGGGTAATTTGACTCTTTCATGCAATAGTTTAGCCAAGAATCTTTGAGGGTCTAGCTTGACAATTTCATCCACTAGAGAGGCAACATCAAGATTTTGAGTAGCAACCTCTACCTCTTCTATGTATACATTTCCATCTTTATCCATAATGAGAAATTGTTCAAAAATATTTTTTATCTTTGATTGCTCATGATATGAAGGTCCCAAATTTGTGTTGTCTTGTGCTATGAAGGTATTATCATGTGTATCGCTAGATGTGTTGTCAAGATTTAAAGTGGTAGTGTAGTTGTAAATGTCTTCATCATCATGAAACAAATCCATGGCCCTAGGCTACTTTTGTAATCTAGTTTCAACCATGAAAATATTTGCTCAAAATGGCAAATGCAAATGATATGAGATTAAGACTACGTTTTTGGTATTTTTGGAATAAGATATGCAAAATTGTTATGCAATTGAGATGACTATGGTATGAACTATGAACCTTTTTTGTGAAACTTAAGGAAGGAGTTACTAGCCAACCTAGGATAGTCTAATGTTTCCAAATGAAATTATCAATGACCTCAAGGAGAGTGGATGACAAGTTACAAGTTTGACAAGGTGAGCCTCAAACTAGACTGATGAGTTTAAAGGTTACACCAAAGTGACAAGGACTAATGTGAAAAGTGATAAGGTCAATGATATTTTTTCTTTGTAGCAATGGGCCTATGAGAAGATATGGTAAGTTTCCCTATTCCAAAGTTTTCAAAAGGTGTATGCAACCTAAGATTTATTTAAGTGATGCAATTAAGCTAAATGAATGTGATGGAGTGATGGGAAATAAAGTGAGAAAATCCTTGGTTTAAATAGCTTGTTTGGAAAAATGTTGGCTCAGTTTGTTTCAAAGTTGAAATGTTATTAGATTTTGGTGTGATGTTTGATTTGTTTTGACAATGTTTTGAATAGACACATGCAAGGCACAATAGAATTTTTTTTTTGAGTTTGTTTTCAATCATGAATTTTGTTTGATTTTAGCAATACAAGCACAAATCCTTCACAACGACCATTGTTGTGCTAGCAAATATATGGAATTTTGAACACTAAACAAAAGGGTTCTAGTAAATACTCGGGGACATGACACCTCACGAGCATATAGCAAGCCACTTAAGGCTTTAACAGATCTATTGGTGATTTTTCTAGTAGAACCTAACAATTCTCTAAAGATTTGCCACTTCTTATAATGAAGAAATTGTAAGGTTAGTGGCCAACACAATAAGATTAGGATTTTTTGATCCTTACTCCTTCACTTTTGGCTCTATTAAACCAGGGAGGGTAATCCCAAATTACATTAGCATGAGATATATCAAATTAATAACATATAGATTCATAATTGAGTGCAAATAAACCCATCCAATGGAAGACTTGGCATATCTTTTTAGTGAATGACTATTCATTTTCTATGAATCATAATATTTCAATTCCATGCACAATTCATTTAACAAGGATCTTAAAAGAGTGTTCTTATTTCAAGTTCAAGGCTAGGTGTGATATGTTCTCATTTTTCATGCTAGATTTTAGCGATAAATCAGCCAGTGCCTAAATAGTTGGAGCAACGGGGTAAAAATATGAAAGAATCTGTAATATATAAACTACTAAATTCTAGAAGTAGATGAACTACCCTCATATTTCTTTGCAAGCTATGAAAGCTGAAAAATTCCTAAAAGAAAGATTCAGTACTCAACAATCCTAAGAAATTTCGTGCAAAGTTTATACTCTCTTCAATAATTTTAATCAACTTCTTGAGTTAAATTTGAGAACAAGATAACACATTCAAACATAACCATTTAAATACAAATGATCACACCATTAGCATTTTCATTCATAACTTGTAAGAAATATACATAGGAGATTATTTGTTTCCATACAAAGATTCATTTCTACATCAGTAGTTTATATAGAACTAATTTAAGACTATTACATACAGAACATCATTCTCCAAGACCATTTACCAACCTATTTACCCTTATCCTATTCAATATGCCTTTTCTGAGATAAGCATTTACCTGAAACCCTATTGAAACTCAAAATTTTGACCATTGTAATGAGCCCAAAAATACCTTTTATAGAACAAGGGAGCGACAAGCATCAAGCTCAATTACATTGACATTTCATTTCATTTTGAGATCATCTACACCAAATTTTGAGGTGTCTCCAGTCAGTTACATGCCATCATTGAGGAAAATGAAAGAGTAAAAGGCATCCTTCCACATCCCTTGCATGTAGGATTGCCAGCTCTTCAAGAGGTAGAAACGGTTGTAGCAACAACATCCTTGTCCATGTCGACCAAAGAAGATTCTCCACTTGCAACCCCAGCAAAAACATGTGCATAACCTAGTGCTAGAAAGTCTAACACCTCTCCTATACACCAGCCCAAAAAATTTCCACATCAACACTAGAAACAAGAAATCACATGAACATTGAATAGGAAAATCCTGATAAAGGGGCTATAGTTTCATCGAAAAAAAAAATGGGACATAGTCATCATTCTAAGTCATCAACCTCAGAGGATACTAGCCTACACCCTGCTTGTGGTGGAACTAGAAGAACTGTCACCACCACCTCATCAAAATCATCAGATGGTACTAGAGAGGGGATAATAATCACCTTGCAAGTTAGTGTCACCCTCATTGTCTAAAGAGCTTTCAAAGAGATCATTTGAATAACTGAGATTCCCCAAATAAGACTTATGATACTTGCACATTTTCTTTGTCTTCTTTGCATATCCTATGAAATCCTTTCCTTTGAACTTGACTAATTCTTCTAAAACTATTTGGTTCCTTAGGTGGTAACTGCTCCTAACACCACACTTCTTAATTTTTTTGTGTCCTCTTCTATCCTTTGGTGTATCATGAGCTCCTTGCATATCAACTTCATCCACCTAAGTACTCTTCTCAGAATCAAGAAAACTTAGTCTCCTAGACCTTCGGACTGGCCTAAAACACTCCCCAGATTTATTCATCCTCTAAGAAGACACCTACAAATCTTGTTTTTAGATTCAATCTCAGTGCAAATTCTAAATGAGAAATGTGGAAATTAGTCCCTCTTATAATGAGCCATGCAAGTGTGCCAACCATTAATTCTTGAAATAAATATTGTGTGTGCAGGTTGACAACATTCTACCTTGATCCCCTTAATCCCGACTATTGATCATGATTAAAAAAAATGCATCAACAGGTAGAATACTATGAAACTATTTAATTGAGTTTTACTTGTGCTTTAATGCACTTTTTAAAACAGAAAGCACTGAGTAGATAAACATCCATTCATTACTTAGCATCAATAAAAACCATCTTGCAAGAAATACCCGCTCACCCGTGGCAAATATTTCACTTGTGTTTCTCCTTGTCAAAAATAGCGAGGATTGATCAAGATTCGATCTCAAGATATTGGTTTGTACACTGTCATGCTTTATTACCACCCATTTCACATGTATGAAAGGCTGATAGAATTGATGACCAAGATCTCAAGCATGCCCTTTAAATAATAAAGCTAAAAATAGCACATTTTATAAATAGTATCCTTTCAGCCAAATTTGGAAGCATTCCATCTTCATTAGAAACCAGTCAAGCCCTTTTAGAAAGTTCACATGGAAAATGCCTGCTTGTCTAGTAAAAGATACAGAACACAGGCGAGGCTCACACGGGATTGTGGGGAGTGTCTAAGATTCAGCCACGTCACCAATTATTGGTCATCAAAATCAATCCCATCAAAGAAAACTCCATCATCAAATCCAATCGATCCTCAAGAATAGACAGGTGTCACATTACTCGCTAGCCAGTAAGACTAGTATCCCTTCAGACAACTATAGATGAACGGGGGCATGGGGGAAGTCCCAAATGAGAACACATGTTGCACTGTATACCGTTGATCACTCCTTGAACAAAATCTACCTCCCTGTGAAGGAAAAAATTTACCCTTAGAAATTACCATGTGGTCATCTCCTGCTAGCCCATGCCATTAAAATAATGTAAAATAAAACAAGACGGGTTTGCGGGGAGTGGCACAGATATGGCCACATCATCAGTACATTAGCCATTGATCCTCTTTGAAATATTCCAATCATCCTTACCAAAGATACTGGGTCCACCATTATACCATACATGTGGCTGAAGCCCACCAACCCGTATGAATAAAATAAGAAACAATAAACTAGCCAAAGCATATGGGGAATGACCAAGATTGATTCAATTGACCAAACGGAGCATACGAAGCTTTATTTTGCACATGCCAAAAAATTTATTCATAAAAAGGGGACATGGCTAGGTAAACGAGGTAACAACCCATAACGAAGGCTAAGGATTTAAAATTTTCTTTAGATTAAGCCTTCGACTATTAATACCAGGAAAGACATGAGGCAACCGCCAACCTAAGACTAGGGGTCAGTAAATCAATGACTATGATGGCACAAGTGACAAATTAAGTGATCAAGAATGGGAAAGGTAGGTCAATATAAAATTAAAATGACCAAGGATTTCTAGGCTAAGATTTAAAATTTTTACAAATATAAAACCTTGTCACAATGATGGGAACATTAACCTTACATCAAACACGAAGGACCAAACCATACTTTTCACAAATTTTCATGATAGAACCTAGAAATTTTTGGGGGTTCCATTAGTGGATCCTATTGGGGACACAAGCCTCTTGCAGGCATGGTGAGATATTAGAATTAATGGGTGAAGTAGAGCAAACACAAAAGGAAAAAACAAGACAAAGAAGAAACAACACAAAAAGAAACAAACTATTTATAAAATCATACAGAGGCCCAAAAGGCCAGAAACAGGAGATCCAATCTCCTAACTTCCAGAAACCTTCTTATGAGATGTAAATTTTTACATTGCATCCTTCAATATAATCAAGGCTTCATCTCCCTATTAGTGGCACCAGGCCACTAAAACTTGGGGTCCATTCGTGACCCTATCAAAAACCAACCTATTGAAGGAACTGATTTCCTTCAATCCATATGTACCTCTACCATACCACTGCAACAAGTACAAGCTTCCTCTTATAAGTAAAAAATTGTCACCACTAAAACCCATATGATTACCAACACTGTTACTGACATTTCTCACAACTTTTATAAGCATGCCACTACTAGTATAATCTTTGTCATTATATTTTGTACAATCAGTTATAAAATGCAAGCTTTCATCACTACATGACACATATGTGTTATATTCATCATATGAAAAAAGTTCATATTGTAAATAACATTTCTTTCTATTCATCTCATTGTCATGCTTCATAAAACTACCTTTCAATTGAACTGGAAACTAAAAATATTGAAACTCCTCCAAGTCATTGGCTTCATGATATTCAATTCTTCCTGCAACACCTATTTCAAATGTAAAACAGTCAATGGAAATTCCCTCGAGGAGTTCATCAATGTGCTCCTTTGAGTTTTCAAGAACACTTTCTAACCATGTGTGACAAACATAATTAGAATTATCAACAAAGAGTGGATTATGCCTATACCAATAAGAATCACCATTTTTATCAATTAATGAATCTGGATGCTCATCAAATAATGGATTTTATATTATATTTATCTTTGACATAAGAGCCTCAACTTCCTCAGTAGGAAGGTCCAAATCTATCAAAATCATCATCATATTTAAAATTATTGTAATCAATGTCCTCCTTATTAGCATAATCATAATTAACCTTGAACTCATAGCAACCAATACTATCTTTCATTTCATCATCTGATTGTTCAATACACATATCTGAAATATTTGTAATATCTACATGATATAAGATAACATGGTCAAAATATTTTTCCAACTCCATAGCACTATCAACCAAAACTAGTGGCATCCTATTACTCAGAGCCTCATCATTATAAGCATATTTATTATCTATAGTAAATTATTTTATCTGCTCCTCATGAGGACAATCATAATCAATAGAGAATTGACCATACTCCAAGTCATCATCACTACTACAACAAGAGGAATCATTGATACTGCAAATATGTTCAAAAATTTTAGACTGAATGCTCAGTCTTATGTCATCCATAGGACTGTCAGTATTGGAATCTTCAAAAAAATTAGAACTACTAATTTCATTAGTTTCACTGAGGCAAGCATTTTCAACCTCTGTTCTGCTCTCTTCTTCTTCATGTGACATCTCATTTCTTGACTCATATGGGGCAACAAAATCATTATCATGATAGGTTGAAAACACGATAGCTCATTGATAGTCATCTCTAATATGTTCAAATAAGAGAAAAGTATTCACACACCTAGTCAAGCCTAACATGCTTCAACTCCTTCGGTAAAGCACTCAGACTTGGTTCATAAGATTCATAAAATGAATCAATGCAGATTGGATTTTTCAAGTCTATGACATTTAGGAATTGTAGCTAGAGTGTCCATAAATCTTGCATAGAGATCATATGATGATTCTCCTTTTTATTTCCTTATTCAAGAGAGGTCTTGAAAATAGGTCATATGATCACAACTGCATACAACTTCTTGACAATGTGTTTGGAGATCTTTGTGGTCAGCATTATGGGGAGATGTGTAATCTGAAATAGTAGTGGTGTAAGTGTTCTGACCTTTATTTTCAATTTCTATCTTACACCTCTCATCAACATTTAGTGTCTTAGGGCAGCAAAAATTTGTAGACAAAAAATTCCTAAGTATTCCATATTTTTGGTTGTTTTCAATATTTATAGCTATCTCATATGCCTAATGCAAAGTTTTAGGATCCTTGTCTCTCAATAGATAGCTCATATTTTTATCAAAAGATCCTAAATAAACAACCAAACATACTTCATCACTTAATCTCATAAAATGAGGAATATCCCTCAATGTTTTAGAAAATATTAAATTGAATGCTAGAACCAGCTAATCCTCCTCTTTTTCAATGTTCATAAAATTATTGAGCAAAGAACTAGCACTAACCCTTTCACCAAATTTCTCTATGAATACTACTTTGAACTCCTCCCAAGAGTAGATAGAGCATGCTGGTAAATCAAAGAACCAATCTCTCGAATATCCTTTTAGAGACTGCACAAACAACCTCATGATTACATCCTCATGGTCTATCTCAAAGTCATCCATTAAATTATTTAATTCCTGCAAATGCTTACCTGCCGATTAAAATTTTGTACCATTGAACTTAGGTAACTTATCTTTGATGTCAGATGGAATAACATTCGGGTAACCACTAATACCATTGAAATTTATTACTCTATGTCTTCTAGTGTCGAAACTTCTTTTATTACATGGCAAGGAATGGAAATTAGGATGCATAGGTTGATAATACATTTTCATAAACCCTTACCAGCCTTCTCAAAATAGCCTTGTATTTATAGGGCAGCTTGAATTTCTTTTGCAACATGACCTTAAGCTTTCACAATGCATCATTTTATTTCAACTGGCTTAAGACCTTCTAAATGAATTTCTTCAAAAATACTACATACTTCACTTCGTAATACAGGTTACAAAATAACAATACGGAAGTATGAAAGCATTTTCCACTTATTCCAATTTATTTAGTGCTTATTTTCACTTAATAGGGAATCAAAAAATTCAAGACTTTTAAATATGGTTTTCATCTATAGATTTATGCCTTTTTTGAAAACCAAAATATGGAGAATACCTAGATATGTTGCAACTACTTTAGATTCTTCTTCCTGACTAGAAATCTTTGTACATTTGAAATATTCTTCACATTTTCATCAGGTTCTTGAGACAGAGTCACCACCTCTTTTCATAGATGATTGTACTTCAAGCGTCATGAAGTTCCTTTATGTATGAATTTCTTTCTAGGTCTTCCTCCACAACAAAGTCACACAAATTATTTGAACTTCTACTACAACAAACTCACTTCTAGGTTTAAAATATTTATATATGAACAAGCTATTCAAATTCAAAAGTTTTTCGACTCTATGATTCATAGTATGCAATTGGAGAATTCAAAGCTTTCCCTAGTAGAGTCGCCATTTATGTTGGTGATTTTTTCCAGCACAACCTAACAATTCTCTAAAGAGTTGCCACTTCTTATAATGAAGAAATTTTAAGGTTAGTGGCCAACACAACGAGCTTAGGATTTTGTGATCCTTATTCCTTCACTTTTGGCTCTATTAAACCAGGGAGGGTAATCCCAAATTAAATTAGCATGAGATATATCAAATTAATATTAGATAGATTCATAATTGAGTGCAAATAAAACCACCCCACGAAAGAATTGGCATATCTTTTAAGTGAATGACTATTCATTTTCTATGAATCAAAATATTTCCATTCCATGCATAATTCATTTAACGTGGATCTTAAAAGAGTGTTGTTCTTATTTCAAGTTCAAGGCTAGGTGTGCTATGTTCTCATTTTTCATGCTAGATTTTAGTGATAAATCAGCCAGTGCCTAAACAGTTGGAGCAATGGGGTAAAAATATGCAAGAATTTGTAATATATAAACTACTAAATTCTAGAAGTAGATGAACTACCCTCATACTGCTTTGTAGGCTATAAAAAATAAAAAATTCCTAAAAGAAACATTCACTACTTAGCAATCCTAAGCAAATTCGTGCAAATTTAATACCCTTTTCAAGAAATTTAATCAACTCGTTGAGTTAAAGCTGAGAACATGATAACAAATTCAAACATAACCATTTTAAGACAAATGACAACACCATTAGCATTTTCATTCATAAATGGTAAGAAATATACATAGGAGAGTGTTTGTTTCTAGACAAAGATTTGTTTCTACATCAGTAATTTGTATAGAACTAATTTAAGACTATTACATACAAAACATCATTCCCCAAGACCATTTACCAACCTATTTACCCTTATCCTATTTAAGATGCCCTTTCTGAGATAAGCATTCACCCGAAACCCTGGGTATGTGCAAGATCATGATGAGCCAAAAAGTGGTGATATCTAAGTGATATGATGGCCTATGTGGCTGACGACTTTTTTTTTTTACCCAAAATTAATGAAACATAAAGGGTTTTTAAAGGAGATTCTCAGCTTTCCACCAATATAAATTATGTTTTACTTCTAACTTAATAAATAATTATTATTCATTTTCTATTTGAATTACGAATAAAGTCTTGATTGATAGGCTGATTGAAAAACATCTATAACTTTCAAATGGTATCACATTTTTTGAATCCAAAACATGCATCACATTCTATTCTTTGCATACTATAGGATTAAAAAAAAATGAATTTCATGAATTTTTCACCAAGTTAAGGTGGTTAGACATACAAGTTTTATATTTTTTAAAAAATTTAATAAAAAAATCATAATTAATTATTTACTTGGAAACAAATTACAAAAAAATATGCATCACATCGGGACATGAGTCCCCTACTTATATCTAAAATATTATAAAAAAATATTATCATTTTATTGTGGTTAGGGTGGTCAGACAGACACCTACTTCTTAATTTTTCCCCAAAATTTAAGTACTACTGCATTGAAATTTCAAATTTTCACCAAATAGATTTTTATTTTTTTAAAATAAACCTAGTACTTTAGAAACTACATTCAATTTTCTACAAATTTTGTTCTTACATATTTTTGAAATAATATAGATAACTTATTCAAATTTTTACGTCAAGTTTCCTAACTTTGATTTTCTAAATTTTATTGCCACTTAAGGGCCTATTTTTTCCATGATGATCCTACACATACCTCCTTATTGAAACTCAAAAGTTCGACCATTGTGCTGAGCCTGAAAATCCCTTTTATAGAATAAGGAGTGACAAGCATTAGGCTCAATTACATTTACATTTCATTTCATTTTGAGATCATCTGCACCAAATTTTGAGGTGTCTCCAGTTAGTTACATGCCATCATTTAGGAAAATAGAAGAGTAAAAGGAATCATTCCAAATCCCTCGCATGTAGACCCACTAGCTCCTCAAGATGCAGAAATGGTTGTAGCAACAACATCCTCGTCCATGCCAACCAAAGAAGATTCTCCACTCGCAACCCCAACAAAAACATGCACATAACCTAGCACTAAGAAGTTAGGCACCTCTCCTATACACTTGCCTAAAAAATTTCCACATTAGCACTAGAAACAAGAAGTTAGATGAACACTTAATAGGAAAATCTTGACAAAGGGGTTATGGGGTCATCGAAAACAAAAATGGGACATAATCATCACTCTGAGTCATTAGCCTCAAAGGATACTATTCCATGCCTTTCTCATCATGGAACTAGAGGAATATCATGACCACCCCATTGGAATCATCAGATGGTACCAGAGCTCGAAGGGATAATAATCACCCTCTGAGTTACTGTCACCCTCATTGTCTAAAGGGTTGTCAGAGAGCTCACTGGAATAATTGAGCCTCCTCGGATAAGCCTTACGATACTTGCACATTTTCTTTGTCTTCTTTTCATATCCTACCAACTCCTTGCCTTTGAACTTGACTGATTCTTCAGAAACTATTCGGTTCCTTAGGTGGTAATTGCTCCTAACACCACACTTCCTAAATTTTCTACATCCTCTTCTATCCTTTGGTGTATTAGGAGCTCCTTGAATATCAACTTCATCCACCTGAGTACTCTTCTTAGACTCAAGCAAACTTAGTCTCCAAGACCTCTGGACTAGCCTAAAAAACTCTCCAGATTCATTCATCCTCTCATATGACACCTACCAATCTTGTTTTCATATTCAATCTCAGTGCAAATTCTAAATTCTAAATGTGGTAATTGGTCCCTCTTCTAACGAGCCATGCAAGTGTGCCAACCATTAATTATTCAAAGAAATCTTCTACATGCAGGCTGTTAATATTCTACCTTGATCTCCATAATCTTGACCATTGATCATTATTAAAAAAAAATGCATCAACGGGTAGAATACCATGCAAATATTTAATTGAGTTTTACTTGTGCTTTTATGCCCTTTTTAAAATAGAAAGTGTTGAGTAGATAAACATCCACTCATTACTTAGCATCAATAAAAACCATCTTGCAAGAAATACTCACTCGCCCATGGGAAATATTTCACTTGTGTTTCTCCTTGTTAAAAAAAATGAGGATTGATCTAGATCCAATCTCAAGATATTGGTTTGTACACTCCCATGCTTTATTACCACCCATTTCACATTTATAAAAGGATGATAGAATTGACACTTGAGATCTCAAGCATGCGCTTTAAAGATTAAAGCTAAAAGTAGTGCATTTTATTAATAGTATCCTCTCAGACAAATTTGGAAGCATTCCATCTTCATTAGAAACCAGTCCAGCCCTTTCAGAAAGTCCACATGGAAAATACCCACTTTCTCATTAAAAGATATAGAACACAGGTGGGGCTCACATGGGATGGTAGAGAGTGGCTAAGATTCAGCCATGTCACTAGTCATCAACTATCAAAATCAATCCCATCAAAACAAACTCTATCATCAAAGCCAATCGGTCCTCTCAAACAGACCAGTGTCACATTGCCTGCTAGCCTATAAGACTATCTCTTCATACAACTACAGATGAATGGGGTCATGGGGGAAGGCCCAAATGAGAACATGTGTTGCACTACATACCGTTGATCACTCCTCAAAAAAAATCTACCACCCTGTGAAGGAACAAATATAACCTTAGAAAGTACCACATCGCCATCGCCCACTAGCCTGTGCCATTAAAATAATTTAAAATAAAACAAGACGGGCTCATGGGGAGCAACATAAATATGGATACATAATCATTCCATCAACTTTCGATCCTCTTTGAAATATGCTAGTCATCCCTACCAAAGAGATCGGGTCTATTGGAAAATGTGCCTCAATTTACCGGCTTGGACCTCAAAGAAACACTTGCCAAATTTATGCCTTATTGCTTTACCATAGAGTTCTCATTTGGTCGGCTTGACCCTTTGGTTGCCGAGACTCAATCTAGTTGGCGAGACTTTGAGGATTGTCACAGCAATGGGCCGATGAGCGAGTGTTGGTGAAATGTTTGAAGGATTCAAATTTATCGGCAAATCGGTTGCCCATCGGTGGGAGGAAATTCTTTGTATCACCAATGTGTCGATGCCTTACATCAACGGCTGCTATCAACTTCATCCGATGTTGCTGGCTGCTTTCTGTGGCATCCAAAGGCAAGTACCATTGTTTACCTTTTTGCCAAGTGGAATCACCTGTGTGTATGATGCGTGTCGGCTTGTCAAAGTGGTGAGCGCAACAAAGAGATGGTGGGCCCCAAGTTGCTTTATGAAAAGTTCTTGTCCGACCATGGACACCTATCTATGCCTCAGGAATTCTTTGGGGAATCTAGCAGATGCCGCTAGAGATTCCCCGAAGGAGGTTCAGCGGCCTCCACATAGACCAAGCAGAGCACGTGAGCGGTGGACACGTGGCAGCCTTAGAAGCTCGTTCTAGGTGGGCTCATGGGAATCTTGGAAATTCCCTCCTGGATGCACCGAAACCTCTTGAGTGGTAGACACGTGGCTTATGGGACTTGATAGTTTTGGTGATTGGTGTTTTGGCGATAGCAGATTATTGGCAGCCCAGAATGTGTTGCAACTATTAGCGATGGCAAAGGGTTTTTGGAGCTCGATGATAGTTGACCGATCATTGCTCAGTCAAGCGACATAATGAATAATAGTGCAAAACATGGCGATTTCTCATTGGTTGTTCTTTTGCACCATTTTTGCAAAACAACATTTATTGTCGGAAGCTGGATTGGTGAAAAGTGAATTATTATGTTGTCTTTTATGATCGGATTTTGGTGATTGGCAGAGTCCGAACTGTATTTTCTCTTAAACAAATTTATTACGGGGGTGGCTCGATGCAGGTTTGTAGGTGGATCTGATCTGAGATCAATTTGGCATGTCAGTGAAGAACTAAATTTAACGCACCCTAATTGGTAGTTGGAAAAGACTTGAATTAGTCGATCTTGACAAGAAGTCGATTAATCTGAGAGCGATTAGAACAAGCAGAATACTATGAAAGGGTCGGTCGATTTTTGTATTCGTTGTATGTGAAAGTAGCATTGGAATAGTGAGTGTATGAAAACTCAAGTGTTGTTGTGAGCTAACTATCCATTAGTGAGGGTTGTAACTTTGTATGTAATCTTTTTCTTATTGTAATACAAAGTGTCTTTCTATTGGTGTGGTGGTTTTTTTCCCGAAAGGGTTTTCCCACATAAATCTGGTGTTATCTCTGAAACTTTTTATTTATGTTACTCTTGTTACCCTACATTGTTAGAAAACCAAGATCACTTGCATGCAATCACCTGTCACATGCAAAAGACATGCAGAACCAAAGAAGATGTTCTATAAACCTTAAAGTAAAAATGCATTATTGAGAATCAATTATTACAAAGAGATCAATCCTTCTGAAGGAGATCAAAAACCCTAAAAGGGAAACCCTAAATGAAACCCTAGTGTGCACACTTAATAATTAATCAATTATTAATGTGTCTAAGTTTAGCTTAAGCATCTAAAGGAATAAGTGACTTAATTAACTAAACAGTATGATATAATTAATTAAGTATAATAACTTATTACTCTAACACCCCCTTAAGATGAACTTAGGAAGAAGCTAAAACACTAGAAGAAGATGCATGCAAGCAAAGATGGGTCCCAACAACTAGGCCTGATTAGGTACCCATTTACAAAAACAAGAAAGAGGTAGAGAAAGAAAACCTAGTGGGAAAAACCCCCCTACAATGAGATGACATGCTGCAGAGAAGCATTGGAAGAACACTATAGAGTAACACTAGAACCGCAATCTGGAAAGCAGGGAAAGATATTTCTATCTACAAGAAACCATATCAAAATCATAATGATGCAACAACAGACCCAATGCCATGAAACACTCAAAAACTCCAAACGAGAACACCCTGGAATCTATGAAGCAACAGTCAATTATTGAATGAATGTGATACTAAAATGAAGTTCAAAGATGCAAGGTGCACTCTCCCAACTGCCAAAACATCAAAGAAATCACCAAAACACCCATCGGGCTGAATTTGTATTAATGATAAACTTGGGATAGATACAAAAAAACATTAACATAGAGCTCCTCAATACCTTTCCAACGTCGCAAAGATAGTGAAAATCGGAGATAGTGGAAAAAAGTTATGAGCTTGGAAGCATAAAATAAACATCTGAATTCAAACAGAAATAAATGCAGATAAATAGAAAATACTATAAAATAAATTGTACCACAGGAAAGTTCTTCGAACCAGCTTTTCAGTGATATCTCGTTTGCTCGATTTCGATACCGTATGCCCAAGTTATGCCAAAAACAAAAAACATGCTCCTTGAAGGCAAACCAGGGCTAGGAGGGGCAAAGAGGTACCGTATAGTTGCTGATGTCAGCAGTTAATGAGGATAAATTTGACCCACAAAAATTCAGCCCCCCTACAAAAAAATTTTGAAAGAGCCCCTGGTCGCTGATATGACCAGGGGCAGGAGCTGAGTAGTCGGTCGGGGGCTGGGCACATAGCACCTGGTCCCCCATATGACCTCGGCCTGGAGAGAGGGCCTGCGGGGGCTGAGGAGGCGGGTGGTGGAGTGAAGGGGCGCCTCCGGTGGCCGTCGGGTGGTGGCGCAACTCTTCTGTATTGGCAGCGCTGAAATTTGTAAAAAGACCATGCATTTTTTTATTTTTTTTTCGAAGTTCATGCCTCGTGAAGCATGTTGGGGAGGTCGTTTGGCCTCTCTGGCAAAATAATTTTTCCTCAGAAACCAACTGCTCCAAAATCGATGATTTGACAAGCATTTCTAGGGTTTTGGGGTGCTACGAACACGATGGCGATGTTCGTTTGAGCCCATAGTGTCCCAAAAAATTGGCTACCCCCAGATCTTGCAAAAAAGATGCTTGTGGAAAACCTTGCACTTGAAACTCACTAAAAGGCCATATCTTTAGATCACGAACAAGCAGCTATAGGTATTAAGCTTTGATACCATGTTAGAAACCAAGATCACTTGCATGCAATCACCTGTCACATGCAAAAGACATGCAGAACCAAAGAAGATGTTTTGTAAACCTCAAAGTAAAAAGGCATTATTGAGAATCAATTATTACAAAGAGATCAATCCTTATGAAGGAGATCAAGAAACCCTAAAAGGGAAACCCTAAATGAAACCCTAGTGTGAACACTTAATAATTAATCAATTATTAATGTGCCTAAGTTTAGCTTAAGCAACTAAAGGAATAAGTGACTTAACTAATTAATCAATATGATATAATTAATTAAGTATAATAACTTATTACTCTAACATGCATGTGTTCATCTTAAGTGTTTTAATGTTTTAAAACTAGTCTTTGCACGTCTCCTCTACAGTTTTAGCATTAGGAAAGCGTTTTCGCACCTTTTCTTTTCCTTACAGGGTCCACCATTATACCATACATGTGGCTAAAGCCTGCCAGCTGGTATGAATAAAATAAGAAACAATAAACTAGCATGGGCATACAAGGAACAACCAAGATTGATTCAATCAACCAAATGACCCATATAAAGCTCTATTCTATAAATGCCATAAAATTTATTCATAAAAAGGGGACATGGCTAGGTAAATGAGGTAACGACCCATAATGAAGGCTAAGGATTTAAATTTTTCTTTAGATTAAGCCTTCGACTATTGATACTAGGAAAGACATGAGGCAACCGTCAAGCTAAGACTAGGGGTTGGTAAATCAATGACTATGATGGAACAAGTGACAACTTAAGTGATTGGTAATGGGAAAGGTAGGTCAATGTAAAATTAAAATGACCAAGGGTTTTTAGGCTAAGATTTAAAAGCTTTACAGATATAAAACCCTATCACAATGATGGGAACATTGACCTTACATCAAACACAAAGGACCAAACTAGTCTTTTCACAAATTTTCATGATAGAGCCTAGAAATTTTTTGGGGTTCCATCACAATCCACTAGGGGCTCTTACACCTTTTACAAGAAAAGGTCGATACCTATTTTTGAATGGCACTACACAGCTAAGGCCTACATACCATGAGGACTTGACAATTTAGACTCATCCTTTTATATACCGGTCCGAGTGAAAAATTGGTTGGAGTCATTCCCTCTTTCGAGGCAAGCCCCTCTAAGGTTCAAAACATAAAATAGATGGGTCTTGCTTTCTAATCACCTAATGTGCACAAGGTGAGAGCATAATCACCTACCACCTTCAAGCACAATCAAGAAATTTATTTTAACCTCCTAATTAGATCTATGTGAGAGAAGACAATTGTTCATTTTAAGCACCAATTGAAATATTTTCTAACCTAAAAGACAATCAGTTTCAAAATAAAGTCTTTGACGAACGTCCTACATAAAAATCTCATTAGTAATTGCATGCCTTCTTTCTTTGACAAGCGTATGCTTTGACTTCAAGACTTTCTCAAGTGATGCAAGAAAGCCCAAAATTAGCGCACGAATCAACAATTAAAAAAGAAAAGGTCATTAATCTAAATTTAAAATTAGACACTAATCTAAAGTTAGAAATTAAAAGTTAATCTAAATTTTCAAATTAAAAATTAATATAAACTTAAAAACTAATCTAAATTAAGATTAACCCAAAATTAAAACTAATCTAAGATTAGAAACTAATTTAAAATTGAGAACTTAATCTAAGTTAAAATCTAAAATTAAAAATTAATTAAAAACTTAATCTAAAGTTAAAAATTAAACTAAAATTAAAATTAATCTAAAATTAAAAATTAATGTAAAATTAAAAAAAAACTAATTGACAAATTAATTTTAAACTGCAATTAATTAAAATCTAAATTAAATCTAGTTAAAATCTAATTTAAATCTAAATTAGAATCTAATTTTAAATCTAAATTAATACTACTTTAAATCTAAATTAAAAATACTTAAAATTAATTCAAAATTAAAGTTTAAAATCAAAGTTAATTTAAATCTAAAGTTGAGTCTAAAGTTAAAGTTCAAGCTAAATCTTGAAATTAAATCTAAATTGCAGTTAAAGCTCAATCTAAACTAGATATAAAATTAAAGAAAATTTCATGCAAACCCAAATAGAAACTTCATCAAAAACGTGAAAGTCTGTGCAGGATGGAATGATGCCAGGATAAATTGATGGGACTGCAGGAGAATTTTATGTGATTACAAGATGGAATAATTGTTGGATGATGCTCGGAATGGAATACTATGATTGTAGATGCATCTAGAATGGGTGATTTGCTGGAGAGATTGACAGACTCCAAGGTATGCTCAAAACATGTTAAAAATGGAACATTCCAAAAATGCCTTGATTGTAGGATATTTTTCAGAATGAAATATAGTGTTTGCAGAGTGCGTTCAAAATGGGAAGCAAAATTAACGTGATTGCTGACTAAGATAACTTAATTGCAAGATTCATTCTAAAATGTGTCAAAAATGGGTGTGTTTTACATGACTCTTTATGGGATTCTTTGCTGAGTTTGAAAATTACAAACCCTGACTTCCACCAATTCAAAATGACATGTATACAAACTTTGGAAACATGGACAAAGTGCTGCTCATTAAAAAACCCTAGAAGATTCTCAGAGGATACAATGATATATTTGAAAGATTGCTTCAGAAACTTGAACAGTTTTGATTACAAACACTGAATTTTAAGAACAAATATACCATTTCATGACGATACAGTGAAATTGAGACAACAAAATTAGGCAACGATACCTCCTCTTGGTAAACTGGATAAGGAAACCATAGTAGCTCAAAATGACCTAATTTTGTTCAAGACATCCATAATTCCAATGATCTAACAGTATCACTTTGCAAAATAAGGGCGCAATTCATTGATGATATGAAGAGACTACAAACTTCCATATTTTCTTCAAAAGGGAATATCAATTTATCAATCACAACAGACATAAAGCTAAAAGATTATTTATTTAGTTTTTTATGCCAATCCCACGGTTCGTGCAAAGACCATAGAGAAAGACTCACAGCATAGTGAAGTGGACAAAAAGTTGAAAGATCATTTATTTATTTATTTCATGCCATTGTCAAACTCCAAACATTAGAGAGATTAAAAAAATCCTCCAATTCCTTCCAGAGTATAATGAAAATGTTTCTAAAGTAAACAAAACCACTATTGATCATTAAGACATATTTATGCAAGATAATCCTTACAACTTTTAGGCGAGAATAACAAGCGGATCTTAGATGAATCTACCAAACCATTAAATTATTAGATATCATCATTTAAAAATTGCTTGGAAATCATCAGTATTTATCTTCCATGTTCGCGTCAAGTTCACCATTATGTACACATTGAGAACCTGAAAACTAGTATTAAACCTATCAATCTTAAAACTAAACCACTAAAATTAATAACATGAATCTTCAAAAGAAATCTATCTCCATTGTTATCCTTTTCTACTTTATCTTAGATTTGCTATCAAATTTTACTAGAAAAAGCACAAGAAGCTATATGGAATTGGATGATTAGAATGAGATTGAGAATTTGCATGTCCAAATGTGTGAAGGAAGCTTGCTTTTATAGCTGAACTCATGGGTGAGTCCAAGTTGTGGGAGAAGTGTGGGATAAATGGTGTAATGGAAGAATGCATTTTTTTGAAATTAATTATAATAGAAGATAATTTATGGCATAATATATGCTTAAAAACATAGAATTAAGTGCATGTATGAATGATTTAATGAAAATGGATTAAATGATTGATTGATTTCATGAATTTGCATTATTTAATGGAATATGGTGAATGAATGCAAATAATATTTTAATGATAATTCAATTGATACATATAAAAATGGTCATTATAAATCAAGCTTGTTAATTAATTAAATATGAATTATTTAATTAATTTTTTAAAGTCATCTACATATTTATTTATATTGTTCATTTTTCTATTTCTTCTAGTTTAATTTAATAAATAATTTTATTTAATTATTGCTATCTTCTTCTTAATTAAGTTAAATAAATTTCATTATTTATTTATATTAATTATCATGATTCTAAATTTGAATTTTCAAATAATAGAATATTCTGCTAACTCATCCTTCACTCCATATTTAAATTAAATATTGTAAATATTTAATTACACATCTTTTTCATCTCTCACATAATTAAATAAAAGAAATACAAGGGGGTATAACAAAGAAATATTTTTTGGAGGATATCTGCCCATATCCATTTGACAGGAGTCTTACCATTATTCATTTTCTAAAACATTGCGAGATCCCAAATTTTGATAGGTATAATGGGAAAATGGATCCCTTTGATCATGTGAGGGATTTCTGAAATATGAGCTTAGAATTCTCTCATGAAGATACTTATCTAATGTGATTGTTTCCACAAAGTCTAGGTGGACAATCCATGGAGTGGCTTTCCAAGATCACTCCCCCCATCAGAACATTTGACGAGTTAATAAATAAGTTCATATCGCAGTACTCCTATAATATACAACACTAGATAACTATGCTTGATTTATGTAGAGTAAAAAAAAGATTGGGGAACCCTTCACCACATTCTTACAAAGGTGGAGAAGGTTGTTTGCAAGATATTCTCATCCTATTCTTGAAAAGGAAAAGATGAAAATCTTTATCAACAGTCTGAATCAAGAGATGAGTTATAGGATAAATCTCCATTGTCCTCAATCATTTGAAAAATTGATTGAAAATGTAATTACCATTGAAGGTTCCTTGGTCAAATGTGGAGTTTTAAAGCTTGATAAAGAAATTCCAAATTCATACAACAACAACAACAACAACAACAACAATAGCAACAATAATGACAAGTCATGATTTCGGACTTGAAATAAAAATGTTGTGAATGATGGGGTGGTAGATGCTAATAACGTGAATGTGAAGCCTACCATTCTTAATATATCAAGTTTCCAATGCACCAATAATGCTATAAAATCTAGTAACCAAGGAAATGTTACCAACAATCACAATAATAATCTTGGCAATGATCAAAATTAAAATGTGCCCAGATCTTAATTTTTTTCAAATCGACGGAGTTTAATCCCCTAGGCTTGTCCTTTGAATCAATTCTTAAAGAAATGTTGAATCAAAATGCTATTACATTTCCACCACAAAGAGATTATGAACCTCGAGTTAAACCACCATTGTGGAATGACTCATACTATTGCTATTATCATAGATGCAAGGGTCATAAGACAAGTAATTGCCAAGGGTTAAAGAATCTCATTCAGGATTTGATTGATAACCATACCATAATGATTGAGGGACATAATTATGCAATAATGATCATCAGGAATTCAAGGATCCTTTCCCCAATTATCAAAAAGGGGAATCTTCGAGTGACAAAGGCAAGAATGTGAATCATGTCTATGACACCATTATCAATCATATTTACACCGACAATTAGCAATTCAATGCTATTAGGATCAAAAGAAAGAAAGAATATCGAGAGATTAATGCTACCACAAGGGGACAGGCCAAAATCATTGTAAAAGGAGGTTTAGGGTATGTGCAGGATCATGATGGGCCAAAAAGTGGAAATATGTAAGTGATATGATGGCCCATGTCGCTAACGACTTTTTTTTTACCCAAAATTGATGAAACAAATAGGGTTTTTAAAGGAGATTCTTAGCTTTCTGCCAATATAAATTATGCTTTACTTTGAATTTAATAAATAATTATTATTCATTTTCTATTTGAATTATAACTAAAGTCTTGATTGATAGGATGATTGAAAAACATCTATATCTTTCAAACAGTATCACATTTTTTTAATCCAAAACATGCATCACATTCCATGCTTCACATACTATAGGATTAAAAAAAAAGGAATTGAATTTCATGAATTTTTTACCAAGTTAAGGTGGCCAGACGTATGAGTTTTTTAAAAAAAAAAAAATTGTAATAAAAAAATCATAATTAATTATTTACTTGGAAAAAAATTACAAAAAAATATGCATCACATCGGGATATGAGTCTTCTACTTATATCTAAAATATTATCATTTTATTGTGGTTAGGGTGCTCAGACAAACACCTACTTCTTATTTTTTCCCTAAAATTTAAGTACTACTGCATTGAAATTTCAAATTTTCACCAAATAGATTTTTTAAAAATAAAAATAAACCTAGTAGTTTAGAAACTACTATTCAATTTTCTACAAATTATATTCTTACATATTTTTGAAATAATATAGATAACTTATTCAAATTTTTACGTCAAGTTGCCTAATTCTGATTTTTCTAAATTTTATTGCCACTTAAGGGCCTCTTTTTTCCATGATGATCCTGCACATGCCCTTCACCTAAGTTGGTGATCCCCCCTCCAAGTCAATATGATTTGGTTGATCAATTGAGAAAACATCAGCCCGAATTTCTATCTTGGAGTTGCTCAAAATATCACTAGCACACAAGGAAATTCTGGGAAAGGCACTCATTGACACAACTGTGTCTCCTGATCTAGATATTAATAAATTTCAAGCAATGGTGGGACACTTGTCCACACCTACATATTTATCCTTTGCTGAAAAGGATGATTCCTCCATGACTTGTCCCCATAATTCATCGATTTATCTAGAGGTCATGGTTCATAAAGCCTGAATCGGACGTGTTTTAATAGATGGGGGAGCCGGATTAAACATTTATACTTTAAAATTGGTCCTTGCTTTGGGATATTGAGATGAATCTATAGATCCATGAAGGAAAATTACAATCAAAGGATACAATGATAAAGAAAGAGCTTCCAAAGGCCTCATCATGCTACCAATTAGAGTGGGACCTGTTGTGAAGAATACATTTTTCCAGGTTCTAGATCGGGATTTATCCTATAACATACTCTTGGTTTACCCATGGATCCATGACATGCAAGGAGTTCCGTCTACTTATCATCAATGCTTAAAGTTTCCATATGACGGACAAGAAGTAACAATACCGACAGACCATATTAGCAGTTAGACTTGTTATAACCTTAGAGCAACTCAAGACACATTTGTCCCACATAATAGAGAGGCTTTGGCCATTTCTACTTCAAAACACAGTGAAAAAGCAGGGGAAATGATAAAAAAAATTGGCACCAAGTTAAAATTAAAAGATAATGGGGTGGGAGAATATTCTTTATATCTCTTTAATCTACCAGTGTCCCCAAGATCCCATGGTCAACCATCAACATCCATACAATAGGCTACAACAACTTCAGTATCAGGCACACAAGCTTCGGTTCCCATCACCAAGTTTGATGGAAGATTTATCAAGGTAGATACTCAAGAAAGTGAAACAAAAGACAGGGCTATCCTTGAGTGGCTCTATAAAGATGAAGATGAATCAGACCAACATGTCAAGTTACCAACTGAGCAATATGGAAAGGGTTATATAATAATGCAACAAATGGGTTATGAAGGAGATGGCCCTATAGGAAAGAGAAAAAAAGGTATTGTTGAACCTATCCGACTAAAAACAATGCACCCTAGAGATAAAACTGGGCTAGGGTATGGTGAGAATGCAAAGGAAGAAACCATAAAAAGAAAGTCCAATGAGGAAATAAATTAAACAATTCTTAGAATACAAGAAAACAATTCTGAAGTTGACTCCAATGAATATGAATGGGACACCATTTTTTATGATAAATTCTGGAGGGACAAATAGGTGGATATGGTACAAAAATATACACCCACACTCACACAAGGGGAAAGCTCAAGGCCTCCACTTGATTACATCCTACAAAGCAACCATGACTCAAGTGATGATGATTCAATTCAAAACAATACAAAGAATCAATAGGAGGAGACCATCATAGATCTTCCTCATAGCGAAAATAATAATAGTATCATGACCTTAACCGCTCGTTACCTTACCCAACCTAACGATCCATTTACCTTGGTCCATCCCGAACTCATTGACTGGGAAAAAATTGCACCAATTGATATCCCAAATTTTCCCAATGATGAAACCATCATAAACTTTCTTTGTTCATCCAACTCAGAAATAGGTTCCACCAGTGAGTCACAAGATCAAAGTTTCAGACAGGAAAGTGCCAAGTTTCTCAGCTACAAAATTAATAGCATAAAAGAAAGATCTAATGGTGAAAACCTAACAAAGGAAGTATTAGATCATGAAAAGAGAAAATAAAGAGCATATCCAACAGTGAAAACCTTTCAAAGGCACTAGAGGATGGGAAAATTGACACTCTTTAAGAGCACTATCAGGAAAGGTCTTCCATTTTGATAGAACCAATAGAGGCACTCAATATAGGTACTACGGAACAACCCAAAGTCTTGCAACTTGTTGCATCCCTGACAAAAGAGGAAATCCCAAGATTCACGAAATTCCTTAAGAATAATCAAATCAATTTTGAATGGTCATACACAAATATTCTTGGATTAGATCCAAATCTCATCATGCATCATTTATCAATCAGTCCGAGGGAAAAACTTGTGAAGCAGAAACTCAGAAAAATGCACCCACATGTTGCATTATTGGTCAAGGAGGAGTTAAAGAAGCTGTTAGATGTTGGATTCATCTAGTCTATAGACTATGCAAAATTTATCTCCAATATTGTACCTATATCAAAGCTAGATGGATGAATCAGAATTTGTACAGATTTCAGGGATTTAAATAAGGCATGCCCAAAGGACGATTTCCCTCTGCCCAGCATAGATATGATTGTAGATTTGACTGCTGAACATGCTATGTATTCACTAATGGATGGATTTTTTGGATATAACCAGAAAAAGATTATGTCTGAAGATCAAGATAAAACAGTGTTCACATGTCCTTAGGGTACATATTCTTGGAACATAATGCCATTTGGACTAAAAAATGTAGGAGCTATATACCAATGAGCAATGACTAAATTTTTTCATGACATGATGCACACATTCATGGAGGATTATATAGATGATCTCCTCACCAAATCATACACAAGGGAAGGAAATTTGGCTATCTTATCTAAAAAAATTGTCAGAATGGAAAAATTTAAAGTTAGACTTAATCCTAAGAAATGCGTCTTTGGGGTGAAATCTAGAAAGCTGCTAGGTTATATTGTGTCAGAAAAGGGAATTGAGATGGATCTGGCTAAGGTACAAGCAATCCTCGATATGCCACCACCAAGGAGCATTAGTCAACTATGCTCATTGCAAGGATGGTTGCAATCCATCAGGAGATTCATTGCACAACTGGCAGATAAGAGTTTACCATTCAAGCAGCATTTGATCAAATAAAGCATTATCTAATGAGTCCACTAGTGTTGATTCCACCAGTGCAAGGTGAACCACTTATATTATATATTTCTACCATAGAACTGTCCTTGGGAGCATTATTGGCATAGGAAGACAAAATAGGAAAGGAGCGAGCAATATATTACATTAGCTGAACATTGGCAAGTCATGAGCTCAATTACACCTTCATTGAAAAATCTTGCTTGGTAGTAGTGTTTACTTCTCAAAAGTTACGACACTATATGCTAGCTCATACAATAAAACTTGTGGCTAAGATTTATCCTTTAAAATATCTTCTAAGTAAGGCAACCTTAACTAGTAGATTGGCTAAATGGGTCATGATCCTAAGTGAGTTTGACATTCATTATGTGGATCAGAAGGCTATCAAAGGACATGTAATAGAAGATTAGTTGGTAGAGGCAACAATGTAGGTAGGACATCCAATACACATTGATTTTCTTGACGCTGATGTTTTCACGACAACCATAAAACAATCATGGGCACTTTATTTTGATGGCTCCTACACTCAACATGGCTCAAGGGTAAAAATTATTTTCATCACACCTCAAGGGCATACAATTCCAAAATCTTATCAGCTGATGTTTCCTTGTACAAATAACATAGTTGAGTATGAGGCATTGTTAATTGGAATGAGAATTGCATTAGACTGGTGAATCACAAAATTTCAAGTTTTTGGTGATTCACAACTTGTCATAAATCAAATCAATGATGAATGTCAAACTAAAGATGAAAAATTAATGCCTTACAAAAATATGATGGATGATTTCAATAAATACTTTGTTAATATCAAGTTCACACAAATTCCACATACTAACAATAAGGTTGTGGATTTCATGGCTACAATTGCATCACTACTCCAATTGTCAGAGAACCAAGATCAGTATGATTTCCTAGTGGAACAATTGTTTTCTCCTGCCTATGATAATCCAGAAACCCAAATAAATTGTCACCTAACTAGTTCCCATTCTCCCTTGTATGGCCAAATCTATGCTTATCTAAAAGATACCATTTTTCCCCTAGATTTTTCAATCATCTTGTTACACCTTAATTTCTGACATCTTGTACCGACGTGGTCTTGATGGTACCCTCCTTTGATGTCTCGAACATGATGAATTGAAAAAAATCCTTACAAGAGGTACATGGTGGTATTTGTGGGACTCATTCAAGTGGACTAACCTTGGCAAAGAAACTTGTTAGAATGGGTTACTATTGGCCGACCATGGAGAAAGAATCATTCATCTTTGTGAAGAAATGTTCCAAATGTCAGATTCATGGGAATCTCATTCACGCTCCTGCTCAGGAATTACAACCGTTCACAACAACATGGCCTTTCGCTCAGTGGGGATTGGATCTAGTTGGCAAGATACACCCATCATCATCAAATGGATACAAATTCATTATCACGGCCAGTAAGTACTTTACTAAGTGGATTGAAGCTATTCCCTTAACAACTATTACCAGCAAACAAATTTCATCCTTTATTTTGAACTATATCATATGTCGATATGGCATTCCCAACTCTATTATCATAGATAATGGAAGACCTTTTAAAAATCAAGATGTTGATGAACTCTGTGAAAGATTTCACATCCAACACAGGTTGTCTATGCCTTATTATCCATAGAGGAAAGGCCAAGCAGAGGCTTCAAACAAAACAATTCTGAATATTTTGAAGAAAACAGTGAATGATGTTGGCTGTGATTGGCATGTCCAATTAAATCCAGCAGTGTGGGCATACATAAAAATTATTCTCACGCCAATGGGTGCTACCCCATATGCTTTGGTTTATGGAGTAGAAGCCATTTTTCCATTAGAAGTTGAGATTCCCTCACTTCAGGTATCGCTAAAGGGGCTCATAAATGATGAGGATTACAAAGTATCAAGATTGCAAGAGCCAAAACTGCTTGACAAGAGGCGACAAAGTGCAACTAATCATTTAAAGGGATATCAATAGGTTATGTCTCGCAGTTATAATCATAGTCAAACCACAAGCTTTTCAAGTGGGTGACTTAGTTCTCAAAGAAAACCCTCGTAATAAGCAAGATCGATAAAATAAAGGAAATTTTGAGCCTAATTGGTCGGGTCCATTCGTTATCATTGCAACATATGGATCAGGGGCATATTAGTTGTCAACGCCAGAAAGGGGGCCTGCTTGAAGATCTGACTAACAGGATCCACCTGAAGAAGTTTTATGTTTGAAAATATCAAAAACAGTATAAAAAGTCATGAAAAAATTCATAAAAACTAGAAAATGTCCTGAAGGAAAAGTATCATCAGGGTTAAAACCTAGCAAACAGGCATCTTTTTGACATACAACAAAAATCAAAAAGAGCAAAATACAAAAAAATAAAAAATCATAAAATTAGAAAAAAGTGCAATAAAAACAAATGGTGAAAACCTAGCAAACAAGCACTGTTTGTGATTTAGTTGGCTCTTCCATCTATTAAGATACCTTCTGCATTATTCATATCCATCTTTCATTAGCATCACATGCAGGCCTAGCCATCACATCTTCATCATGCATCCAAACATTTCCTTGAAAAAACAAGGATTTTGTGATGGCTTGATGATTAGTGTTATCCTTAGTAGTAGTTTGTGTCTAATTAGGAGTCAGAGTGCTAGGTCATTGGGGACAATCAACTTTTTAGCTTTTTGGCAAACAAGCGGAAACATGTGTCAAGTATCAGAATATTAGAATAATGAATTATCCAATCAAACTGGGTTTAAATAGCTGTTCGATAGGAAACTGAACAAATTGGATTATCTTAATCTAACTAAAATGAATGAGAAACTTAAGATTAAGTTAAATTGTTGTTTTGACATTTGATGACATCATATCTTTGGAGTGGTTCAATGATTTACTGAACTAGAATCACAAGGAAGGAGTATGATTTCTCTTTGGTTGTTGTCTGTAAGCTAATCATTACTATGCAAATTTGTCATGGGACATGCTCTACAACGTATCATTGATGAAATTTTTGGATTTGCATAGGAAAATGGTTAACTTTTGTTTGTTTATGCAAGCAATAATCAGGTCATCTTGGTTCAATTATACCTCGATGCTTGTATTAAATTTCTACATCAAACATCATGGAAGTAGTACTCAAGTCATCATTGGTGCTAATATCCCCTTTGATGCTTGTACTAACTTTCAACATATCAAAAGGCTCAATGATAAAAATTATGCGTAGAATTGGCTCATGGAATGACAAAAAGTGAAATGGTTTATTTTGGCATTTTAGGTTTGCATGATTCATTTAGATTTGCATTGAGGGTTGTATGATATATTTTCAGAGGTTTGAAATTGTACATATCTCTTTTAAGATGTTGATTGAGTACACTTGGACATTTATTGCATCTCATTTGATTATCATTATCGTCATTATCATTATTAGTTACCATTCATTTGCATTATCATAATCATTATTCATATCACATTTTGCATCATATCATTTGCATATTAGTATTGACATTTATATCATTTTCATCATCATTTATTATTCCATATCATTATCATTTACCTCATTTTCATATCATTTCATGTATCATCTTCGTAATAAATTTACATCAAACATCAGTTGCATAATTATACATTGACAAAAAGAAGGATGCATCCATTACATTTATTACATACATGCTCCATACATCATGTAGAAAATCATTTATACTATGGCATCATGTTAAATTCATAGAAATCATTTCATTTTGTAGGATCATTCAATCATAAAGCATGTTCATCAAGTCATAATTTACATCATACAAATTGCATCATCATCATATAAGCATACATTGCAGTAAAACAAAAGCATCATCACTATAGTGCATAGACCACATAGAATATAAAAAAAAATGGATACATAACCATTCATCATAGCATAATCAAAGAAACATGCATATCAAATCACCGTTGCATATCATAATCTCATCAAAATAAATGTCCATGGGTACAAGGATATCAAATGTCTGAATAAGATATATAAGTGCAATACAAGGGTTGTATACATAATCATCAATTAGGGGTATCTAGATGGGGATCATGGCTACTATTGCCTCCAGAGGTGGTTGGTCTTTGCAGATCTCTACTACTTGAAGCACCTATCTCTCATCTGATAGGCTATGGCACACTCCTGGTGGCACTCCTAGTGTGACTACGTGAGTGGGAATGTGATCGGGTGCCTGACTGTGTATAGGCTATCCTCTGCTCAGTGGGCAGTCTCCAGTCCCTCTGCAATAACCTCTCTAATAGAGGTTCTCTCAACTAACCTCAGGAGTCTCTCTGCTACTCCCTCTGCCTAAATACACCACTCTCTGAAGCTATCCCACTCTATAGTAATTTGGGCTATTTGTGGGTCAAGAGGTGGTGGTTGTGCAATCTGCACCTATAGCTAGCTAATAGTAGCATGTGCCTGTGCTAGACAGCTCTGAAGAGTCTGAACCTTTTCCTGCAAAATGTCAATTTGTATCTATGACAAAGCCTTAATGGTAATACATGAAGCCGAAGTACTGGGCTACTCCACCACTCTAGCTATACAAGGCCTCATCTTGAAGGGTACATCAAATAAATATCTCTAGCTACCACCCCCACCACCTATGTCATCCCCATCATCATTGTCATCATCAGAGCTATCCTCATCCTCCTCCTCATTGACATCCATGGCCACCCTGCCTATATCCTCCTCTACTCTGTGTGGTTTCTCTTCCTATGCTTGTGCCTATGGCTATCATCGTGCCCATCGTAAAACTAGTCCACCTAATAGTGGGGCAAGCTCATCTGGACTAGTCAATCTAGGAAATGGATGCATGTAGAAATATGCAACATAATCATCCATCATGTGTGCATCTATGACCTCTGGATGGATGGCCCAAAACTCTAGCTGAATATTGGTGTACTCTGCTCTCGCTGCCTCAAGAGTAATGAAAGGACCCCACTCTACTACATCCTCTCGATGTCTTGCATAATGAGCCACACCCTACGACATCATCTGAACTCGCCCATATTGCATAAGTACTTGCATAACCAAAAAACACTCAATAATGAAGGGGGTGTGGCCAATAAAGTATCTCAATATACCACAATAAGGTAGCTCTATGTCATCATCATCCCATGCATCACAGTCAAGATATGGTCTCCAAATGACTGTATCCATATCATCTAGCATATGCCGCCACTACTCTAACTTTCCTAGCATAGGCTGAACAAGGGGACCTGTATACGCATATACATATGGGTGGCCCAACAGGCAATCTCTCCATACAATAGGGTGGGTGATGGTGATGTGCTCCCATGCCCAGATCTAAAGTAGTGCAACCCCAAAAGATATACTCTTCCCATCAGTATATACCACTTGATGAAGATCATGGTATAGATGGGAAAGCATGCAGGATCCCCATGCATATATCATATGATGAAGGATCATGTCCTCCAAAATCCGACCCCAACCTACTAATAGTCCCTTTGACCTATGATGAGGACAAAGGAAGCCACCAATGAAACCTACCAAAACTGATGGAAGTGGAGCGTAATCCTCTACCATATCTCTCCATGCAATCTCATAACCACCAACATGAGGATCCTAGAAGACTCGTCATAGGGCATTTGTCCCTCCAATCTCCTTGTGCTCATAAATAACAAGTGCACTAACTACAGGGATGCCAAAAATCTTGTACACACCCTTGAGTGTAACAGTGATCTCTCTAGTCAGAAAGTGAAATGTATTATGCTCACTATGCCATCTCTCGGCTAATGTAGTCAATAGTGCCCTATTGACCCTATACTGAGGGATCCTGAGAGGGGAACCCAACCCACATCTAATAATGACCCCTATCTCTAGATGGATAATCTGGGAATCATCTCCCATGTGTAGGGAAATCTCTCTTTGATTTGGAGGATATTAAATTCTCCTATAACATCAATACATCAAGATTAATCATCAGCAAGGAATATCAAAACCATCAAGAAAATCATGTCAATCAAGCAAGTGAATCATATCAACATTAGTAGCATATCATTACTATTTGTTCTTTAAGTAGGAAGACAAATTTATCAAACTCTACTATTTCTTTTTCATCAAGAAGGGAAACAAATTTGATAGCTAATCGAGTCAACATCAACATCATTACTATTTGTTTTTCAATCATGAAATCAAATCTATCAGAATCATTTTATTATTTATTTTTCAAGAGTGAAGAAAAATTTATCAGATCATTACCAAAATCAAGTTAATATATCCTTGGTGTTATTCAAAATCATCACATCAGTTGTCTAATACAGCAACAATCATCAAGCATGTATCAAATCAATCTCAAAATTGCAAAATCAGCAAAAATTCATGGATGCGCTAAAACAGTCTATCAATGCGCTAAAACAATCAATGTGCTACTTTATCCATGGATACACTAAAATAGAGATTTTATGTGCTAAATAATCTATGCGCTATTCTATTAGGTGTATGCACTACATTATCTCTCCTATGCACTATTCTAGTGTATACGCTAATCTAACATCAAATGGGTGTGGTCTTCCTCTATGCGCTATTTTATCCTATGCACTAAACTATTCATCTATGTGCTAGAATGTTCGATCAATGCACCAATTTTCATGTGCTATTCTAGCTATTCTATGTGCTAATCTACGGCTCGTGTGTGCTAAATCAAAATCCTATGCACTAAAAGAGAATTTTGAAAATTCAAAAAATAAAGTCACAAAGGTGGATCATGCAATCTTACCGGAGGTCCACATGTTGTGGGTCTCTGATGACAGTGGGCTCGCTTGAATTGATGGCTCTCATAGTGGATCGACATCTCAGAATTCTCTCTCAGAGCTCAGAAAATCACAAAAGGTTATTGTTCAAATGACAATGACTTTTTACCTTTTCCACCTTTTAAGGGGGTAAAAAAGGGAAGTTATTTTTATTTTTATTGTACAACATGCTATTTCGAGAGATAAATCAACAATTTCTCTTCAAAATCATGCAAATTCTTTCAATCATCATCAGTATCATTCAAATCACGTGATTTATCTCCCGAGGGGGCATATACCATGATCAATTAAGTTTTCAAAGTCAGGGGCAAATTTTTGAAATAGGAATTTTTCTTTGAAGCAATGCATAAAACACACCACTTCAATGAGGGGAAAAATGTATACATCTAAAAAGGGTCATTATAAATTAAGCCTTTTAATTAATTAAATATGAATTATTTAATTAATCTTTTAAAGTCATCTACACATAAATTAAATTAAATTATTTATTTATATTGTTCATTTTCTAGTTCTAGTTTAATTAAATAAATAATTTTATTTAATTATTGCTATCTTCTTCTCAATTAAGTTAAATAAATTTCATTATTTATTTATATTAATTATCATGATTCTAAATTTGAATTTTCAAATAATAGAATATTCTGCTAACTCATCCTTCACTCCATATTTAAATTAAATATTGTAAATATTTAATTACACATTTTTCTCACCTCTCACATA
>CM021100.1:139624143-139640325 GCA_007115665.2 Sequoiadendron giganteum | reverse complement strand
AGGACTAATCAAATTGAATCAATTCAAAGCAATAATCAATTGAAAGCGTCATATTGTTCTCTATCCTCAAAGATTTATCAAACCACTATTGCTCTTAGATCGTGAGGACACTATGGTTGTTAAAATAAAAATTCAAAGAAACGAGATGGATACTAAAGCAATGATATGAGACTAAATATAACAATACTAGATGATAAATGAATTAAACTAGCATGAATTGACATGAAACAGATAATTGCAGTTACAGGAGGTAGCCATGATATTGAAGCTTGATTGTTGGATTTTGGATGCTTGAATGCTTGATGCTTGAGTGCTTGAATTCCTGCAAAGTAAGAGTGCAAAATTTAGATTATCTGGATCCTTTCTTGGTTGAATGAGGTTGTATTTATAGAATTCCTGGCTATAGAAATGCACAGGGAAGGCATTGAGAGGCTTGAATTCAATCTAGAGAATCGAATGGTGAAAGATGGAGGAGATTGAGAGAAAAATGGAGATTGTATCTACCCATGAAAACACCAAGCAAGAGAAGAGGACAGATTGATGGAGGAGGAGAAGATTTTGGAATTTGTCTCCAATTTGTCTCCAAAAATTCTCGTGAAGTTTCAAAGCATTAATTGTGACATATTTTAGACATAGTTTAGACATAGGATATCTAATTAATTTTTGAGAGAATATAGATAGAATATTCCTTGTGCTTTAATTCAAATATTTTGATTTATTTAAATTATCAAAAGAGGGATAAATAATTTAATAAAACAAACTATAGGATAGTTGTTTATTAAATTGAATAGACGAAACTGGCAATTAATCAATAAAGTGTTAATCTTTATTTAATTAATTTAAGATCGATGTGATAGAATAAAATAGGGATTTTATAATTAAAACGAACAAATTATTTAATTTTGTTTATTTAATTAAGATGAATTTTAAATGTGAACTATATAAATAAATATTTCTATTTATTTGATAGTAGAGGAAATTAGGATAGTTAATCAAATATTTCGTATTTAATTAATCAGATGCTTCAGACCATTTTTAGGTGTATACATTTTTCCCCTCTTCGAAGTGATGTGTTTATGCATTGCTTCGAAGAAAATATTGCTGCTACTGCCAAGATCGATGATAATAAAAAAAAAAATTATGTATGCCCCAGACATTGATTTTCTGATGATGGATGATAATATGCCCCCTTGGGAGATAAATAAAAGATTTGATGATTTTTAGTTTGTTTTCAAAAAATTTATGATTTTCTGACGATTTGATGGTGATTTGATGATAAAATAATTTATCTCCTGAGAAATGATGAAGAAATCTAGCCCGTAGATGAATTTTAATTAATTTCCTGGATAAAATTAATCAAAAGATTATAAAACCCATCAAAAATACCTTTCCAAATATTATATATAGTGCAAAAAGGTCATTTTCCAATTCATTTGCACTATTTGAGTTTAATAACCTTTACAATAAAGACTTTTCTGCCAGCTGGAGCAAGATACCTATCCCCTGCCACACTTATCATTTTGAGCGCATTCGACGTCATCGATGGCCAGCCGTGTATGGACCTCCGGTATGTACCCCTTAACCTCCTCATAATTTGTGTATTTTTTATTTTTTATGCATTTCATAGTTTAGGCATGTTTTAGCGCTTTCAAGCCATGTTGTAGCACTTTCACTCCAGTGTAGCACTTTGAGTAGGTAGTTTAGCATTTTCAGTTTTAGCGCTTGCATTAAAAACTCTAGCACTTCCATAGAGTAATGTAGCGCTTTCATTGATATAGCGCTTTGATGCTGAGTTTTATTGCTTTGACACTTCTAGTGCTTTGATTCGGTGGACTAACGCTTTCATGGTTTGTTGTAGTGCTTCTGGTAAAGTGGCGCTTTGATAGATTGTTGTAACGCTTTGATGCAGAAAAGTAGCATTTCAAGACTTTTACCATTTCAGATGCCTGTTATAGTGCATCAGAGTGCTGAAATAGCGCTTTCAAGATTTAGCGCTTTGGGTGCCTGATTTAGCGCTTTTAACTGATAAAGTAGCACTTTTGGGATTTAGCGCTTTCATGTCAGAATTGAAGATTTTGACTTAGATAACCCCAATTTTGTCACTTCTGATCATGTCCATTCTTCGGATTGGTATGATTGACAATCTAAATTCCTGATGTTGGATTGTGATGATTTAAATAAGACTAGTTCTCATGATAGGCGACGAAATGATTCAATACCCAAAAAATCTCATGATAGGCGATATTAGATACTATTTGATGAACCTCATGATAGGTGAGGTTTGTTGATGTGCGCCCATGAATTTTGATTGAAAATTCATACTAGATTGTTGGAATAGACTTGATAGTAGAATGAAATTTGGTTTCTTAACATGGTTCACTGATTGTAGATTTTTCATTGTGATGATAGGAGTGTCTAGGTACTCTCTAGATGCAATAGAGGTTTCCATGGACTACAGACTTGATTCCTCATCTGACACCAGATGAGCTTCAGGTGATAGGTCGATGCGGTTTGACCAACCTACTTGATATGCCCTAGATTAGGATTAATCGGGGTTTGTTGACTGCTTTAGCTGAGAGGTGGCACAGTGACCACAACACCTTTCACCTACCCACTGGTGAGATGACGGTCACACATGAGGATGTGTGGAAGATTTTGCATATTCAATTTATGGGGGAGATTGTAGTATATGATTCCCATGGGACCAACGGTAGAGATGCTCTTCATAGGGTATTTCAGGATCAGGACATTGTGGGTCCGAGCGTTCGATGGAGGAGGATCGTTGATTCCTATGTGACACTACCAGCAGTGCTAGCTAGATTCATTGGAGGTTTCCTTTGCCCTAATCGCAGGTCAAAGGGGTTCCTCATTGGCTGGGGTAGGACTCTTGAGAGCATGATGGTACACGGTACCAGATATGTGTGGGGGATGTGCATGTTGGCACATCTCTATCATGATCTTCACTCTGTTGTGTACCTTGGAGCATAGAGTTTATCAGCAGGGATGGCCTTGTTACAGGTGTCGGAATGGGAGCATTTTGCTATTGCTCGGCCATTCCCAGTTGTAGATAGACCACCAGGCAGACCTTATGTGTTTAGATATAGAGGTTGGTTTATGTAGGCCCAGATGGGCAAGTTAGAGCACTGGAGGTGGGTCTTCGATGATACAGAGACAGTTACCTGGCGTTTGTACCTCGACTATGAGCAGTGGGATGAGGATGATGCAGTATTGGGATTTCTCTGTGAGTCCATGTATCTCATCGGTCAGACCCCATTTTTTGTAGAGAGATATCTGCTCCGCAGAGTATACAGACAATATGGCATCATGTAGTGCATGCCATAGGGGGTAGCCCGCTATGCGAGGCGTCAAATGGATATTCTTGATTGGGGTCCCTATCTATCTTATGATGTTGTAGTAGAGGGATATAGGGCATTGTAGCCATCACCCTGGGATATGCGGAGGGATATTGTAGAGGCACCAGTTACTGAGGAGTATGCTGCATTTTTGGCCTTGGTTCCTCATCCTTCCATCACCATCCTAGATGAGCCAGCACCACTACCAGCAGAGGAGGATGTGGCAGAGGGTTGTGCATAGAGTGAGGGTGATACTTTGGCAAGTAGTAGCATGGAGAGTGGTAGTGATGACAACAACAACAATGATAGTGATGGTGGTAATGGAGGAGACTGAGGGGTAGGTCCAGCCATCATCTAGCAGGCCTCGTAAGAGGTGAGCAATGATAGTGCCAGCAGTGGATCAACAGAGACAGATTGTAGGTCTCTAGGTATAGGTTCAGACACTGTAGGGGCAGTTGGTACAAGCTCAGGGTTTGCTTGTTTAGACCCAAACTTAGATGCAGGCCTAGGCACAGGATCATGCTCTGGCTTTATCTCAGGTGTAGGGATAGTTGGCCACTGTACAGACGTAGGTGGCCACATTGATAGCTGAGAGAGATAGTGCTCGACAAATTTCTGAGAGGGAACAGGAGACAATGGAGACCCTCCAGAGAGTAGCTAATGGTACCTCGGTGGTAGACTACATGAGAGAGGTTCTGCAAGCTGACTGAGAGGCAGAGTTCTACAGAGGTAGATATCATGATGCAATGCCTCCTGAGCGTAGAGTCAGTTATGCCACATTGAGATCTAGGCGGAAACACACGTGAACAGTGAGTGAGGGTGTGACACAGCCTCCATACAGAGATCTCAGAGATCCTGGTTCCTCCGAGGGTGGTGGTGGTACTGGTCCTGTTGGTGGTGGTACAGGTCCTATTAGGCCTGCCCATTCTGGCATTAGCAGATCATAGATGCTAATGTGATGATGTATATTATGATGTGGCTCATTGTGGATAATGTATTTTTATTCCAGACTTCTTTGTATACTTGACACTTGATGATATATATATGAGATGCAGTTGATGTGATATGATGATGGTTTATGATTTCTATGTGATGGATGTATTTATTATGTGATTTATGTGATGATTTTATTTTAGATGTGATGATGCAATGATGAATGTTTTTATTTTGTGCAATGATTTTATGATAAATGTATATGTGGATCATATGATACATGGATGTATGATGTGATGTAAATGTATGGATGGATGGATAAATGCTTTTTTATTTGTAAATGTGATGACCATAGATGATGATCTTATGATGAAAGATAATGGATGAGAATAATGTCATGATTTTATTTATTTAAATGTATGGATGGTAAATGATGTATGCATATGATGTTGGATAGATGATAATGTAATGAATTTTTTTATGGTAAAAATGAACCTAATGTACATATGGTACAATTTAGTTCATAATTGATTTGATGTATGATAAAATGTATAAATGATGAAATGGTGAAATTAAATGATGTGATGATGACTCCTATATGTTTTTGATGATGATTTTTGGATTTGTGTCAAGTATATTCAATCTTATTTGTAGATTAGATAATCATTGATTGGAATCCTTTATGTAACAAATACTCTACAGATAATGAATATGATGAATGCAATCTAATTTTAACATGCAACTATATACAAAACGATTGTCATTTTAATAGTATTTTGTACCTTTTTGTCATCATAGAGCTTTATTGGATGTTGAAAGTGAGTACAAGCGTCAATGGTATGTGTTAGATCAATGACAACCTGAGTACCTCTTTCATGATTTTTGATATTGCAAGTGAACACAAGCATCTAGGTATGATTTAACCGAGATGACCTAAGCATTCATTTTGTAAATAGGCAGTGGTTAATCATTTTAATGTGTGAATTCTGAATGTCATCGATGATACATTTGCATAGCACATCCCTCGACAATTCATACATTTATATGATTAACTTACAGATAGCAGATAATTTAAACATCATTCTTCTTCCTTGTTCCTCTAGTTCAATAAATCATTGAGTTACTCCAAAAAAATGATAATCAAAAGTACAATTTATCCATTGTTTACTTAGAGTGTTTCATTCATTATTCAGATTTTAGATCTTCCATCCTAATTTTGTGATATTTTTAGATTTTTGAGATTTTGACCAAAGACCTAACCTAGTAACCTATCTTAGGGGTCTCGGGGGCTGATCAAAGATTAGCCTTGCCTACATTACACACACAGAGACCACATAGTTCAACTAACACCGACCTATGTTTTTGGATGTTACTTTTTCAGACTTACCTTTTTGACATTTTTTTTTTTGGATTTTCGATAATGATATGGATGGTTGATGCTCTTCTGATGATAATTGATATTGTGCTTTGATGTTTGTTTTCAGTTTTTCGGCTATACAGTTGTTTTTACCCTTGGTGAAATCAATGTTTTGGTTGCCCCTAGTGATATCCAGACGTTGCCCCCAAGTTTTGGAGTGATACTTGACTCTTTGAAAATGATTTTGATATGGATGCAAAAATGGCAAGACGACTGACATGATATGAAACGGTACTGACTACCAGACTAATGATCCTGATATATATCAAAATAGATGGGAAAGCTGATCTTAGAATCACATACGATGCCTATTTCCAGGTTTTCACCATATGATTTGATTACACTCTGTGTTTTTGTATTTTTCTCATTTTTCTCTTTTTCTTTCTTTTTGTAGTTTTCTATTTTTTTTGTATTTTTGTGTTGCCAAGATGCTTGTTTGCCAGGTTTTCATCAAGGAAACAAGTTTTAGAAGTTTGACCTGTGCACTAGGAGATTCAAGAATAGAATTTTTGGAGATGAATATTCTTCATAGGTTGATCAAACAAATACCCTTCTTATGTTGATAGCTGATATGCTCCTGACCCATACACTGATATGACGACAAAGGGACCAAGCCAGTTAGGCTCAAATTTCCCTTTCTTCTCTTTGTGTTGCTCATTCTTAGGGTTTTCTTTTAGTACCAGGTCACCAACCTGAAAGACCCTTGGTTTTACCCTATGGTTGTAACTTCTTAACATCCTCGGTTGTTAAGCTGTTACTTGGTTAACAACTTGTTGACGATGCTCATCCAACAACTCCAGTTCCTGCAGTATAGATACCCTATAGTATTCATCTGAGATGATACCTCTAAGTGATACACGAAGGGATGGAATTTGGATGCAAAGCAAAAAGATTCACAGCTCAAAATTCCATTCACTTGAAAACTTTCATAAAATTATTCATCTCAAATAATGATTAAGTGCATTCTAGATCATATCAGAAACATAACCATGGTAGCCCACAATTTAATGCAATGAATAGTCATTAATAACTTCCACAAAAAAAATAATGAATCCAATAAATTTAGTGAGATTTCAAATCACATAAATAAAAACCTTCCTTCCAATTTTTATGAAGATCCAACAGTGGAAAATAAAGTTATTTCATTTTTCCCAAAACTGCAAACCCTAGGCAGTGTTCAAACCTGCCCTCACCAAAATGGTCATAACTTATTCAAACCTTAATGAAATTTGATGAGAATTGAAAAAAATAAAACTAGATTCACATATATAAAATTTCCAATAGGTATGAGGTCTTTATTTTACCTATACAATATGTACCATTCTCTGCAACATCTTGCAACTTTTAGAGAAAACAATCCCATATGACTGCCAATGGTAAAATGATCATAACTTTCTCCAAACTCAATGAAAAAAAACCAAACTAATTGCAAATGAAAGCTAGTTCATTATTCTATCAATAAAAATCAATTTCAAGTCTGTAAAATTTCATACAAAGCTGTACCATGTAAAATAACAGGGTAGAACATTGGAAATTGTAGAAAACTTCATGCCTTCCTTTTAAATTCTTGTTCAAAACTACATTCGATCACCCATTTCGACTTGGAGGCTCATTTTTATACTTGAAAAATAAAGTTATTCTCCAACCAACCTAAAACTACCATTTAAAAACTTTTCACAAACTTTAAAAAAGTTGTCATTTAACAAGAAAAGTTGTTATGACAACATTTGACAACTTTTGACAACTTTTGACAATGTTTTCATTTTTTCAACCAAATGACACCAAACCTTCATCAATGACTCCAAATGACTTCAAACATATATATAATGGATAATTAAACCTTATTACAAGATTAAAACACCTAATTTAATGAATTTATACAATATGGCCTCATGGAGGCTTGAATTAAAATAGGTGCTCCTGCAGCAAACTCCTAGGGGCAAAAGAATTCAAGCCCCTTTGAATTGTCTTCTTCCTTGTCTTCCAGTTACTTTGCACTTTTTCCATTGTATTTTCAATCATCTTTGGTCCTTTCTTCCTTTGATTCTTCTTATGTATTCTTCTATCAATCATCCTTGCAACTTGGAGTTCCCAAAACTCTATCAATTCATCATACACTTCACTTTGTCCTTCATGACCTGCACATACATAATCCAATGAAAAATTAGAAACAAAATATTGAGACCTTGAGGTCTCCTCCTTTTCTTCTTGTGCTTCAAACTCCTCTTCACCCATGACCAACTTATCAATATCATTTCCGTTCAAAATCAATTCACTTGCAACCTCAATGTCCTTATATTCCTCTACTTTGACGAGTTCCTATTCCTCTTTATTGACTTGTCCATTATCAATCTTACTATCCCTTTCTTCTTCAATGGATGCAAACTTTTTCCACAAATCATCTTATTCATCTTTGACTGAATTTTCTGCATTCTTTTGTTGTCTTTGCTTCTTCATAATCTTCTTTAGAGGCCATCTTAACCTCTTTGAAATTGGTATATTCCAACTCCTTTGTGCTTCCTTAAGAAGTGGGTGCTCTTTTTCTAATCTTTCCAACCTTTGGCTTATCTTTTCTAAGGCTTCCTCAAACTCTATTTGTCTTGCCTTTTGTCTTTCCTTCTTTGTCATTTCCTTTTCCTCTCTTTCCTTCTTCCTTCATGACTCCTCAGCCTGCCAACATCTCTTTAAAAATTTCATCTTCACAAGCAAGTCTCTCCTTGCTTCCACTTCACTTTGCCACACCTAGGCAATCAGGTTCCTTCCTCAACCTGCAAACAACCACACAAAAACAACAAACAACCTTCCCAGAGCATCTTCAGGCTCTGATACCAAACTGATGCAGAGCAAAAGGATTCACAACTCAACATTCCATTCACTTTAAAACTTTCATGAAATTATTCATCTCAAATAATGATCAAGTGCATTCTAGATCATATCAGAAACATAACCATGGTAGCCCACAATTTAATGTAATGATAAGTCATTAATAACTTCCATAAAACAAATAATGAATCCAATCCCTTCAGTGAGATTTCAAATCACATAATTACAGACCTTCCTTCCAAGTTTTATGAAGATCCAATGGTGGAAAATAAAGTTATTGCATTTTTCCCAAAACTGCAAACCCTAGGCAGTGTTCAAACCTGCCCTCACCAAAATGGTCATAACTTATTCAAACCTTAATGAAATTTGATGAGAATTGAAAAAAATAAAACTAGATTCACATATATAAAATTTTCAATAGGTATGAGGTCTTTATTTTATCTGTACAATACGTACCATTCTGTTCAACATCCTGCAACTTTTAGAGAAAACAATCCCATATGACTGCCAATGGTAAAATGATCATAACTTTCTCCAAACTCAATGAAAAAACACCAAACCAATTGAAAATGAAAGCTAGTTCATTATTCTATCAACAAAAATCAATTTAATTTCTGTAAAACTTCATACAAAGCCATACCATGTAAAAGAACAGGGCAGAACATTGGAAATCGCAGAAAACTTCATGCCTTCCTTTTAAATTCTTGTTCAAAACTACATTCAATCACCCATTTCCACTTCGATGCTCATTTTTATACTTGAAAAATCAAGTTATTCTCCAAAAAACATACAACTACCATTTAAAAACTTTTAACAAACTTTTAAAAAGTTGTTATTTAACAAGAAAAGTTGTTATGACAACATTTGACAACTTTTGACAACTTTTGACAATGTTTTCATTTTTTCAACCAAATGACTTCAAACATATATAGAATGGATAATTAAACCTTATTACAAGATTAAAACACCTAATTTAATGAATTTATACAATATGGCCTCATGGAGGCTTGAATTAAAATAGGTGCTCCTGCACCAAATTTGAACTTCAATGGGCAACATAGCTTCTGACCCATATACCAAGGCATATGGTGTAGCTCCTATTGGTGTTTTGATGCTTTTACTATACGCCCATAGTGCAAGGTTGAGTTGAACATGTCAAACATGTCCAACATTATTAAGCTCCTTTCTGAGAATTTTGAGTATTGTTTTGTTTGAGGCCTCTTCTTGGCCATTCCCTTGAGGATAGTATGGTGTTGAAAACTGATGTTGGATATGAAATCTATCACATAGCTCTTGGAAATATTGATTCTCGAAGGGTCATCCATTATCAGTGATAATGGATTGAGGGATTCCATACCGACATATTATGTAGTTCAAAATGAAAGAGGAGATCTGCTTCCCAGTGATGGTAGTAAGAAGTATTGCTTCAATCCATTTTGTGAAATATTCTGTAGCTATTATAATGAACTTGTGTCCATTAGATGAAGATGGATTTATTTTTCCTACTAGATCCAAGCCCCATTGACAAAAAGGCCATGTCGATGTGAAGGGATGCAGTTATTGTGCTGGTGCATGAATCAGATTGCTGTGAATCTAACACTTTTGGCATTTCTTAACAAATTGATAGGATTCTTTCTCCATGCATGGCCAATAATATCCCAAACGGAGGAGTTTCCTAGCTAGAGTTATCCCACTCAAGTGAGTGCCACAAATACCCTCATGAACCTCTCGTAGGGCCATTTCAGACTCATTGTGTTCTAGACATCAGAGTAAAGTACCATCAAGACCTCGATGATAAAGTATGTCGACAATTAAAGTGTCTCGTGCGGATTGGAAGATGAAGTTTCATTTTTGGTTCTTGGATAGATCAAGAGGAAGGACATCATTTTTTAGGTAGGCATAGATCATTTCATAGATGGAGGTTTCTATGGTTTCGATATGGCAGATGGTAGCGGATTCTGGATTATAATGGGAAGGACAGGACACTTGTTCTACCATAAACTCATAACAAACACGCTTCTCAGGCAATTGTAGTAATGAAGCAATTGTAGCCATATCATTTGCAACTTTGTTCTCAGCTCTTGGAATTTGATCAAACTTGATACTGACAAAGGATTGTTTCAGATTATCTATTTTTTGCTTGTAGGGCATCAATTTTTCATCATTTGTTTGATACTCATCATTTACTTGATAAATAACTAGTTGAGAATCCCCATATACCTGTAAGTCCATGATCTTCCACTGAATTGCTATTTTGACCCCAATGATTAATGCTTCATATTCTGCCACATTATTTGTACACTGGAACATTAATCTATATGATTTTGGAATGGTGTGTCCTTGTGGAGAAATGAACAAGATTCCTTCTCCTGATCCTCGTTGTGTATATGATCCATCAAAATATAAAATCCATTGTTGGGGCATCACTGTCAGAATGTCTGCATCTGGAAACTCCATTGTCTTGGTCAATTATCTAGTAAGGGAGCATCTGCTAATTGTTCAATGATTTCCTGTCCTTTGATTGCCTTTCTCTCTACATATTGAATGTCAAATTCACTTAATAGCATGACCCACTTTTCCATGTTAGGGAAACTTTACTGAGTAGATACTTTAAAGGATCCATCTTTGCTATTAACTTGATTGTATGAGTCAACATGTAGTGTCTCAGCTGTTGAGTAGTGAATACCACCATCAAGCAAGATTTCTCTATGAAAGTGTAATTGATTTCATATCCATTCAATGTCTGGCTGATATAGTAGATAGCATGTTCTTTTCCTTCATAATCCTCTTGCGCTAAAAGTGCCCCCAATGAGATATATGTCATAGCAATGTACAATATCAAAGGTCTACCTTATGTTGGTGGCATGAGAATGGGTGGTGACATTAGATACTACTTTATTTGATTGAATGTTGTTTCAAACCCCTCATCCCACTTGAAAACTATATTCTTATGCAATAGATGATTAAAAGGATGAATTTTGTCTGCCAGCTGGGAGATGAATCTTCTAATCGATTGGAGCCTTCCCTGTAGTGATCTGAGTTGAATTATATTCTTAGGAGGTGGCATCTCCATAATTGCTTTGAATTTCACTGGATCCACTTCAATGCCCTTTTCTGAGACAATGTACCCTAATAGTTTTGCTGATGTGACCCCGAAGACACACTTCTTGGGGTTTAACTTGACATTGAATTTATCCATCTGTGTGAAGATTTTTTCTAGGATATGCAGATGTGCTTCCCTTGTAGTATATTTTTCCAAGATGTCATCCACATAATCCTCTATGAAAGTGTGCATCATATCATGGAAGATTGTCGTCATTGCTCTTTGATAAGTGGCTCTTGCATTCTTTAGACCAAATGGCATGACGTTCCAGTAGAAAGTTCCCCATGGACATGTAAAAGCCGTCTTTTCCTAACCTTTCAGAGCTATTTTCATTTGATTGTACACTGAGAAACCATCCATGATTGACAACATGGCATGCCCTACCATCAAGTCCATGATGATGTCTATATTTGGTAGCGGAAAATCATCCTTCGGGCATGCTTTATTTAGGTCCCTCAAATCGATACAAATTCTGATACTATTGTCCGACTTGGAAATAGGTACAAGGTTGGATATCCATTTGGCATAGTCTATAGACTATATGAATCCAACATCCAATAATTTCTTTAACTCTGTCTTTACTATTAATGCGATGTGGGGATGCATTTTTCTCAATTTTTGCTTGACAGGCTTGATGCCTGCGGGCAAAGACAAGTGATGCATAAGAAGATTTGAGTCTAAGCCTGGCATATCGGAATATGACCAAGTGAAGTTGATGCTTCCATCTTTAAAGAACTTGATGAATTCCAGTCTTTCTTGTTCTGTCATGGATTCTGCTAGATGTAGGATTTTTGCCTTATCTTCAGTGTTGATATTCATAGATTGTGTTGGTTCCACCAGGACTGATGATCACTCATGATAGTGTTCCAGAAGAGTGTCAAATTTTCCATCCTTCAGTGCCTCAGAAAGGTTTTCACTATTGGATGCGTTCTTTATTTTTACTTTTTCCAGATCTATTTTCCCTATTGTTATTTTTGCAACTAGAAGATTTGACATCCTCCCACCGAGTCATGATGTTATGAGTATTACAGATAGAATTTGTACCAGGTTCAGTATGACATAGGAAATTTATGATGGCATCATCGTTTGTAAATATTGGTATATTCAAAGGTTCGATAGGTTCCCAATCAATGAGTTCAGGATGTTTTAATGGCATGAGGTTATCAGAGTCATTCAAGGTGATGGATGTAAGGGTTTGGACAGCCATTTCGTCATAGTCATTTATTTGGATATCGAGATCCGTGATGGTACTTTCTTCAAGATCGTCTAGTCCACTCAAAGTCTACTCGTCCCCACTCGAATCATCGATATCTAGTGACCCTGCCACGAGTGGTCTAGACCTAGACCCTTGGCCCTCCTCATGCATAGGTGCATATTGTTGAATTACACCGACTTGAATATCAATGAAAGATAGATCAGAATACAACGCCCACTCATATTCATTTGAGTCTATTTCAAAGCTATCTCTGAATTGAAGGATATTTTCTACAACCGTCCTTATTAGTTCCTATTTTTCCTCTTCAGAGTATCCTAGTCTTGGCTTCTCTTTTGTGTGGAGAGTGAGGGGTGTAATAGGTTCTGTGATTCCATCCTTTCTTAATCCAACGGGTCCTTGTCCTTCATATCCCATTTTTTCTAAAATATCTTTTCCTTTGCCATATTTATCGGTGTTGATGGTGACATTTTTGATATTGATATCTGATGTAGAGGGTTCTTCATCTTTGTATAGCCAATATAGGATTTTTTTATTTCTTGTTTCATCCTCTATTGTACCCTTTTTGACAAACCTTTTGTCAAGATCTGTAACTGGTAATGATGTTTGAGAATTGATCATAGATGGTTGACCATATGTTCTAGGAGATGACATTAACTGTGATAGGTTAAGCGATTGCTCCATAGAATATGTTCCCATTCCTTTGTCCTTCAGTTGGACTTGCTCTTAGAATTTATGTGATAAAGAAGTTTGTTGATCCGGTTTATCTATTGATTGAATTTCAACAGGACTTGTCTCTTTTTCTTTACCCTTCTTCTCTACCCACTTAGTAGTGATACTTGGACGTTGTTCTTCTTTGGATGATGATGTTTCCCTGTTGTGTGGTATAAAGGTATCTTGAGAGATCCTAAGGGTATCACAATGTTGAGGATGATTTTAATTAGCAGATATAGTCACCTCTTGTCCATTTCTTGGGAACTTCAAACATTGATGATATGTTGAAGGTACAACTTGCATTTCATGGGTCCATGGTCGCCCTAAGAGAATGTTGTATGTTAATTCCTTCTCCAACACTTGACATGCTATATGTTTTATCACTGGCCCTACTTGAATGGGGAGCACAATCAAGCCTTTAGACTATCTTTCTTCCTCATCATATGGTTTGATAGTCATCTTTCTTCGAGAATCAATAGCATCATTTGAATATCCTAGTGCATGGATTAACTTAAGAGTGCAAATGTTCAGACCAGCTCCCCCATCTATTAAGACTCTCTTTACATGGTGGTTGTGGATTAAGACTTCAATATGGAGTGTAGTATTATGGGGATGGTTTAGTGAGATATCATCATGTTCAAAAAATGATAGACAGTGTGGGGTAGTCAAATGTCCCACCATAGCTTGAAACTAACAAAAATCCAGATTCTTTGGTACCATAATGGCAACTAAAGCTTGTTCGAGAACCTCCTTATGTGATGGTGATATTTTAAGGAGCTCTAGTATCGATATTTGAGCAAGAATTTTTTTTAGTTGATTGATGATGTTATAGTGAGACGAAGGTGGAGCTGCATGTGTATATCCAATTCCTTTTAACATGACCTTGGCTTGCCCCTTAGTCATTATATTTACTGGTTGATGTTCTTGACGATCTCTGATTTTTAAGACATTGATTTGATTATCAGAGTTTGATATGTTCAAGAGCAAGTCTAAAGGAGTAGTGTTGTTGATTTTGGGTTCACAACGTCATGATCAACTGTATGATCACTCTCTACTTCAGATAAACAAAGGATTTTTTTTTCATAGACATGATTGATGTTGTTACCTTTGTAGTTTGAGGATGATGATGCTCATTTGTCATAGTTGGAAAAGGGTCTTTGAAAGCCAAATGATCATTGTTGTTTTGGGGTGTTTCCACATATGCTTTATTGTTGTCAATCAAATCTTGTATTGCGTGTTTCAACTCCATACAATCATTGGTTTTGTGACCCTTGTTATTATGGAAGTTGCAATAATTAGCATCATTCCACCATAGTGGTTTGACCTTTGGATCCTAGAATCAGGCCTCCCATGTAGTAATAAGGTGACTATCGACTAGTTCTTTCATTGCTGATTCTATTGTTTGGCCTAAAGGTCTGAACCTTCGCCAATTTGATGGTTTCTGATATGGTCATGTCTTTACGATCTAGTTGTTTTGTATCACATTTGACTTGACAATTTCATTATTATTTTGATTCTTTGATGTAGATGCTGTCAAGTTAAAGACCGGTTTGACATTTTGGGAATCATTTGATGTTTCATTGGTAGTTGTGGTTTGATTCTTTTTCCAAATTTTTGGCCTATCACTACTTGAGTATTGATTTGAGGAGTTATTTGTGTTGTTCATTTTCTCATTGAAATGTTTGATAACTCCTCTTTTGACTAATGCTTCCTCAAATTTCAGACCATTTTCTGTGACTTTTTCGAACGTGGGAGGACATTGTAATTCGAGTCTATAACTCATTTCCTTCATCAAATTTTCAATGAATAACTCCATCTTTTCTTCCTCAGGAATGAATCGAGGATATCTAGCAAACAATCATCACCATCTTTGTAGAAAATACAAGAATGTTTCCCCTTTGTTTTGCTTTAAGTTGTAAAGATCCTTGATTGTAACATCATGTTGGATGTTAAAGGAGTATTGAGAAATGAACCTGTTGATTAATTCCTCAAAAGTTCTGATACCTGGTTGTAGTTTTGAAAACCAGTCCATACATGATCCTCCCAAGCTCCTTGGGAATAATCTCATTAAGTAAGTTTCCTCTTGGGCAAACTCGAGACTCATTGTTTTGAATTCCCTGATATGATTTATCAGATCCATTCTTCCATTGTACTTATCGTACTTTAGGATTTCATAGTGTCTAGGGAAAGGAATTAGACCAAGGGTTGTGTCGAAAGGATAAGGACAAATGTCCTATATCTCATATCTTTTGGTACTCCCTTTTGTCATATCCTGTATCTGTTGTTGTAATAGTTGCATTTGAGATGTCAAAGTGGCAATTGGATCTATTTTTTTGTAGGTTGCAGAATTTCAGTCTCACTTGTTCTAGGTGTTTCCTTTAGATGATTCACGTCGAAGTCCTTGGGAAGTTTTGCACCTAATTCAGCCAACATCGAAAGATACTTCTCCATATCTTGTTCTAGAATCTTGTTGAGCTGCTTGGATATCCTCTAGATTTATTTTGTTCTTATCATTTCGGTTTAGATTGGTCCAAGGATTTTCCTCTGCCATTGCTTGGGATTTTAAAATTTCTTGTTCTAAGAGTCTCTGTTTTTGGGACCTAGTGAAGATTGGCATACAACTTTT